>JAGKTI010002139.1:25887-43696 GCA_018397915.1 Birgus latro
ACACACACACACACACACACACACACACACACACACACACACACTGCTTGCTGCCATCCACTTACCTCTCACCTCATTGCCACCACTCACTATGTACCTTTCTTCTTTCAACAAAGTTTTTTGTTAATTTATGCTATTGGTGTTGTCTTTGAGAGAAATGAAGTCACTGAATATATAGTGAGGTGTGATGAGTGAGGGTGGAAGTTTAGAGGGTGAAGTGCTGGAAAGGGTACAATAAGGAAGAAAGGGTGCTGTTTCTTTGAAAGCAGTGATAAGAAACAGGGAAGTGAGCATGGAAGTGAAGAAGTTACTGCATGACAGTATTGTGATACCAATTCTAACGTATGGAAGTGAAGCTTGGCCCTTGTTGGAGGGAGAGCTGTGGAAATGAGTTATTTGAGAGGAACATGTGGAGTCACATGGAGAGAGAGACTGACAAATGAGGAAGTGAAGGAGCATTGTGGTGTGGATGTGGATGTGATAGGAAGCATTAGGAGAAACACATTGAGGTGGTTTGGCCATGTTGAGAGGGTGGAGAGGGAGAGGCTGACAAGGAGAGTGTGTGTGAGTGAGGTGGAAGGGGGGAAAGGGAGGAGGAGGCCAAGGATGATGTGGAGGGATGGGGTGGAGAGGTATATGAGGGAGGGGGTGTGTGAGCTGGGAGCATGGCAGTGAAATGGCGGGGGACATGGCGACATGGAGGCAATTTGTTTGTGGCCACCTCTTATGGGATTAAGGTGTCTGGCAATAGATAGTGTAGTTTTTCACTTCCCTTTAGGTAGATAGGCTGAACCGAACTCAACGCATAGTTACGTCTGCTGACTTTACTTCACCAGCTGATGGCTGTGCAAAACATTAATTAAACTGCATTTACTGAATTTTTGCCACATAATTGCTGAAAATACATATTGTGCATCTGAAATTAAATGTTTGTTCTCCAAACAATGAATATTTGTATGTCACATTGAATGCTCATAATTTAATGTCTTTCTAAGTATGGAACTTTCATAAACACTCAGACTCACCTGATGATGATGGGAGATGGGAGAATGACATGATTTTCTTTTGCTGTTGGACAAGGAGAGTGGTATCTATTTATCTACTACTCTGTACTCCCTAATTAACCCTTTTTTTAAATCCCCAGTGGTGTTGCTAGAGGGTGCATGTGTACTACAGTGAATGTTAGGTATGATCAGGAAGCGGTAAAAAAAATTTCAAGAGAGCCAAAGCATGGACTTTGAAAAAAAAAAAAATGGGATTTCACCATACCAGTTAGCCATATAGCATGGGTTTCAGTCGGGCGATTCGTGCATTTTGATTTGCACTGTAAAATTTCTGGATACAGTTACACTGAAAATTTTGGATCTACTGAAAGGCATTTACACTGTAATATACAAGAATTTTTTAGCAAACATGACTGGAGTGTGGATGCAGCAGTATGATTAATGGATATGTTTAGTAAATTGTATCATGATGAACACAGTTGTAATATGATGAAAAAATTCATCTACTGTATTTTAGTAAATTACAGTACTCGGTATTGTGAAACCTGACACAAATGGTAAAAATCTGACAGGAGGATTAAACAAATCTTGATAACTGTCTTGGTATGGTATCATGAATGTAACTAATCATCATCATCATCATTATCATCATTGTCATTTTCATCATCATCATCATCATCATCATCCTAACCCAGTTTTCAGTGAAAAAATGTAACTAATGAGTGTCCTACTTACCAGGCACATTGATAACCGAGTGGGACAGTGGGGAAGCCATTTGCCGCAAGATGTTGGCTGATAAGGAAACAATTTCGACTGCAGTATCACAGTTGGTCAGAGTTGCTAAATATCATAGATTTGACGGCTGGCTTGTGAATGTTGAAAACAAGATTGATCTTGAACAGGTGATGATTTTCTTTATTTCTTATGTGATACAGTTTGTACATAATTCATTAGGAACAGAAAAGCACATGTCATGGTTTTGGCACCCTCATGAGAATTTGGTGATCAGCAAACTGACTCTAGCAGGAGCACATCTGTAGAGGGCATGCCAAAAAAGTTACGCATAAGTGGTTTGGGGTGTGTTATGAAGAATCAAAATTCTGGGTGCTTGAATGATGTGGTAATAATGTATTTGGCCCTTTTCTGTGGATATGCTGTATATAGTTCTCTTTCATGCTTTCTCTTTCCTTGTTTTCAGGACCCTGCCTTACTTCATCTTTAGGTGGGGAAAGGAAGTTAGGATGATGATAATTATGTAGTTTGTCCCATAGAAAGGCCACAGGAAGTTTTTAATTTGAGAAAGGTATTTCTTAACAGTTGCCGGGTAGATATGAAGGTATATGCAGATCTGGCAGCAGAGATGAAACATGCCAAATACAAATAATACAGGTGCATAGGAGTTGCCGTATTACTGGTATTTATGAAGGTGTACAGTTTAATTGTGTGGAAATGATACTTTAGAGCAGTCAGATGAAGAAACAATGGTCAGTATGCAGCTAATGGAAAGAGGAAACATAAGTATGAAGAAGGAACTTAGCAAAAATCTGGAAACTAAGCTAAAGAATATCATATATACTAAGACTTTGTTGTTGTACAGTATGTCACCTTTTTTTTTATTCTTATTTAATTGGAAGTCCACCATATATTATAGGCAAACTTCTCATTAATGTTCCATTGCTCCCTAAAAAGTACATTTGTCAATTTCTCATATTTTACAGACATTATTACATTAAAAATATGATATTTTGGAAAACATTCCTGACATATAATGAGGACTTGTATACTGTTTTTTTTGCCAAGCAGTGATTTCTGTTACCATGGATCAGCTTTGTTCAGTCAGTAACCACTCTACAGTATACACACACACACTAATGGGGCATTGTCACTGAGTGGCAGCTGTGTGGGTAAGTCTCTCCATTTGGTGAGCCAGGTTCATTTGGACATGAACCTGTGAGCTAAAGGAAGCATCATTTTAGTCAGGCACATCTTGTGTTGATGTTAGAGAATGGGTCTGTGTTGTAAGAGTGAGGTGCATGAAGCGAATTAGTGTGTTGTGGTGTGAGGGCTGCTTAACACTGAGGACAGAATGTACCATTTGAATTGTGTTCTATGTAGATACTGAAGCTTAGTAAGAGAATAGCCACACTATAGAAAGCTAGGCGAGTTCCTCCAGTGATGAGTTAAAATGTCAAGTTGGTGAAGTCTGCAACCAAGGCAACTGCACCACCAACAAAATTAAGCCACCATTAGACAGATTTAGCTGAGTATCAACCTGCTCTTAACCAGGTAAAAAAATACAAAAAGTGACACAAAAATGTTTACAGTTTAAGTGCTTCAGATTAGGCTTCAATTACATGTACTTGAGACTAAATTCTGTCAGAGAGAGATTGATTTTTTAGTATGTTATCAATAATGTAATCAGTCAGTGTTAGCAGTTTATTTTGTTTTGTGTTGTTGTGAAAGGCCTTAGACACATTACAGCAGCCTGTGTCAGTTTTGGTCACCAGATAGCAACTTTCCATGCTGCAAGATCTTTGACAGGATGTATTTAATCCCTTGAGTTTTAGGTCAGTTTGCAGGATGTCCTTCTTATTCTTCTTAGTTCAACTTCTTGATACCCTACCCTCCACATTTGTTGTCTTAGATATTTTCTCAGTGTTTTCCTCCTTGATTCACTCCAACCATCCAGACTACCTCAATCTCCCCCTGTGTGTCACATCACTAGTATCATCAGTTCTATGATCTCTCAGTTGCTCAATTATAATTGCCATTTTTAGTACCGTCATTCAAGGAAGCATTACACAGCCACATGACCATCCTCATTTCTTATGCTCCATCCTATACTTGTAATCTTCCTTGACTGCCAAAGTTTCACAGTGGTAGTACATTATGCTTCTCACACATGCATCTTACAGTTTTTCCTTAGTGTATAGAGAAAACTCCTTCCATTTTCATGAGAAAACAGTTCCCTATGCTTCTTCCATCTACTCATAACCCAAGCAGTCTCCCCATCCCCATCCCCAAGCACAGATCCTATCATCATTCTTTCTCATCATCAAGTCCTCTTTTTCCATGGTGAAGTCGAGTCCAGAAAGCAAGGAAAAAGAAAGACAGGGAGAACTAGCAACTGTATGCCCAGTGAAATAACCCAGACACTCATTCAATACCCGTTTAAGCTCCATTATCTGTGCTCCACCTCACAGACTTGACCATATACACTTATTATTATTATTAATTGGTAGTATAGTCGCGGTGCACGACTCTGAGGTTGTCATTATCGTACCCTAGCAACCTACCTGTCAGCTGTGCTTCTGATTTCATGTATTATATGATATACCTGTGATTCGTGTATAATAATACAGTATTCATGTATAATAATATGATTTGTGAATACTATGATATGAAATTGGAAGTACAGTAAAACCTCGATATAACGGACTTCAGTAGACCGGAATTCGCTTTTATCGGACTCGAGGAGCTACCGGACTAAACTCCTATATATTGGAAAAAGTCCGATAAAGCCAGAAAGCAGTCCTGACTGCCTGACCACTTCAGCTATGTTCACCACAATAAGACAAGTAAAAGACATGTTTTTCAGTGCACAGTACAGTATTATTATACCATTTGATTAATGTAGTGAAGGTATAACACAGTACAGTACTGCAGTGGTGGTGAAAACCACTGATGCAATCCGGACTAATGTCTGATATATCGTAAAAAGTCCAGATTACCAGGGGTAAGTCCGGATGTCGCTTTTATCAGAATTTTGCGTATTTCGGACTGGCTTGGGCCCCAATTAGTCCGTTATAGTGAGGTCTTACTGTACAGTTAACGGGTAGATTGCCAGGGTACGATAATGACAACCCCAGAGTCATGTGCTGCAATTATAGTACAGTAAAACCTCGATATAACGGACTTCAGTAGACCGAAATTCGCTTTTATCGGGCTCGAGGAGCTACCGGACTAAACTCCTATATATCGGAAAAAATCCGATATAGCCAGAAAGCAGTCCGGACTGCCTGACAACTTCAGCTGTGTTCACCACAATAAGACAAGTAAAAGACATGTTTTTCAGTGCACAGTACAGTATTATTATACCATTTGATTAATGTAGTGAAGGTATAACACAGTACAATACTGCAATGGTGGTGAAAACCACTGATGCAATCTGAACTAATGTCTGATATATCGGAAAAAGTCCGTATTAGCAGGGGTAAGTCCAGATGTCGCTTTTATCGGAAAATCGCATATTTCGGACTGGCCTGTGCCCCAATTAGTCCGTTATAGTGAGGTCTTACTGTATTAGTAGTTTATTTATTATAAATTCTCTTCAGATTACTTAATGAACACAATCTGTTGATCATCAAATTACAAACGGGATGCCAAGCTCTTGTCATATTCTCCTTTGCACATCAGTTATTGGACAAACTTGATCTTGTCAGTTCCCTTAGTCTCATCAGTCTCCATATGTTGCATTCTTACACATCTATTAATCATATCCATCCACATCCTCCCACCCTAAAGATTGACTCACATATACCTTTTTCACCACCCTGTTTACATCCATTCTTTTCGCATGTCTCTACCATCATATCACCATTCATTTTGTCAGCAGACTTCCTCATTCCACATCATTCATGAATTACCCTATTCATTCTGTGCACAGCTCCCACATTCTTTACTGATTCCATTTCCACTGCTCTTATTCCTGACTTTTCATTCACTTGTCACAAGTCTCACATCTGTGTGTTAATGGTGATGCTAACATATCAATATGCAGTCCATTTGCAGCCTCAGCACTTAGATATCTATGTTGTATCAAGGTCAAAAGCTGCCTTTAATCCCTGTACCAGGGGAATTTGTATTCTTAGTGTAATATGAAGAGTATGTGATAGGATACTTATTGACAGAGTTAGGTAAACAACAGAGGAATTGGTTGGAGGGAGGTTTCAGGAAGGGAAGAATGTTGTGTTGATCAGATATTCATCCTAAGGTGTTTAGTGGAAAAGTTTCTAGAGAAGGGAAAGAAGTTATATGCAGCCTTCATGAATTTGGATATGGCAAATGACAGAGTGGATAGACAAGGAATATGTAAAATATTAAAAGTATATGGAGTAAATGGGAACCCGTCTAATGTCATGAAGAGTATGTAATGATGGCACTAGGGCTGTGCTGTGTGTGGATGGTGAACCGAGTGAATTTTTCCATATGAATGTTGGATTGAAACAGGGGTGTGTCATGTCTCCATGGTTGTTCAATTTGTATATGAATGGAATTATAAAAGAGATACAAGGTAGGGCGGAGGATGTTGGAGGGGCCTTAATGAGAGAGGACAGGATTTGGAAAGTTCCTGTTCTGTTGTTTGAAGATGATATTGTAAAGTGAAGATGAACGGGAACTGCAAGTCTTGGTGAACGAGTATGGGAGAGTATGTAAGAAATGGAATCTAAAGGTGAATGTAGACAAGAGTAACTTTGTGGGTTTCAAGAGAAATGAAGTCACTGAATGCACAGTGAAGCTGGATGGTGAAAAGAAGAAAATGTGAGTGCATTTAAGTGGTTGAGTAGTGTGATGACTAAGGATGGAAGTTTAGAGAGTGAATTGCTTGACAGGGTACAACAGAGAAGAAAGGTTGCTAGTTCATTGAAAGCAATGATAAGAAATAGGGAAGTGAGCATGGAAGTAAAAAAGTTGCTGCATGATAGTATTGTAATACAGTACTCACTTTAACTTATGGAAATGAAGCCTGGACCTGGTTGGAAGGACACAAATCATGGGTGAGAACAGTGTTAATGAGTTATTTGAGAGAAGCATGTGGAGTTATGTCAGGAGACAGACTAACAAATGAGAAAGAGAAGGAGCATTGAGGTGTGGATGTGGATGTGATAGAAAGCGTTAGGAGATATACATCGAGATGGTTTGGCGACGTGAAGAGGATAGAGAATGAGAGACTGACTAGGAGAGTGTATGTGAGTGAGGTGGAGACCAAGGATGAGATGGAGTGGGGTGGGATATGAGGGAGGGGGGTGTAGGTTGGGGGGAGAGCATCAAAATGGCTGGCAACATGGAGATGATTTGTGTGTGGCTACCCCTTATGGGATTAGGGCATCTGGCTATAGACAGATAGGCTCTTTCTCATTTTCCTAAATACCTTTATGTTTTATCTCAGAATAATTGACATAATTTCTTTTTCGAAAATCACTTCAGATAATAAAACTCCCCTGCATGCTCCAAAGACATATGTGCTAAGTCTGTTCTGATATGAGTATGTCTAGCCCTCCCTCTCTGTTCACCTGTACACAGAGGGCCCATAAAGCCTACCAATCCTGCACCCTGCCTCAGAAACCACTACGCCTCATATCTACCCATTTATTGTAGATATAGCATAAAACTTAATTGCTTGCGACACCTTTTCCCATATACAGCATATGGGATTATTGTTACCAGCCGCAATAGCAAAGCTATTGTTTTCAATTTGTGTGTGTGTGTGTGTGTGTGTGTGTGTGTGTGTGTGTGTGTGTGTGTGTGTGTCTGTCTGTCTGTCTGTCTGTCTGTCTGTCTGTCTGTCTGTCTGTTAGAACAATAACTTTGCAACTGCTCAAGATATCATCACAAAATTTACAGATGCATAAGGAAAAAAAGCAATCACGAGTTTGAAATTGGTGCAAGTAGGTCAAGGTCTGTCTGTTTGTTACCTTCGCAACTGCTCAAGATACCATCACAAAATTGTGCAGGTACATAGTAGGGATGAAAATCTCCTGTGAGTATTGTTTTCAGTTTGTTTGTCTGTCTGTCTGTGTGTCTTTTAGTACAATAACTTCGCAACTACTCAAGATATCATCACAAAATTTGACAGGTGTGTAGTAGGGATGAAAATCTCCTTTGAGTTCAAAATTGGTGAGGGTAGGTCAAGGTCAGGGTCATATTCCAAGCCACGCTAGATATGTATTGGCTCGCAGCTGGTGTGATTCCCCCTGTAGGGAGGGAAGGGGGGCCTCTAGTTGTTGTTGTTGTAATCCCAGACTAATCTGAATGTGAACCTGGCAGACTGTAGAGTGAAACTGCCTTTGCAGCAGCCTGCCATACTCTTTGCAGAGGGTAGGGAAAGAGTTGCAGAACATATGTATAACTGGTCAGTAGAGCCACCCAGCTACCAGTATATCAGTGACACCACAGGAAGGCATCCCTCACCAGCACCAGCACATGGGATAGAAAATGTTTTATAGAATAGTTAACCTGTAATTTGCATTAGAAAAAGGTTTGAAATTATGATGAGTGAAAGTGGAAGAGTGCTTATTGAAGAGAGAGAAGTAAATGGTAAATGAAGTTTTCATCTTTAACAAATATATGAGATTGGTAAAAGAAGTTTAATATTATTTTAATGTTGAACAAAGGAGTAATGAGGAGTTTGGGAGTATGTAGTTTGGATTTATTGAGTGATCTGATATTTCTTTGTTTCAGATTGAAGGACTGATAAATTTTGTGCAGCTGTTAATGCAGGGCATGAAAGAGGTTTGGCCAGGATGTGAAGTAATTTGGTATGACAGCGTGACAAAGGAAGGCAAGTTGGAGTGGCAGAATGAACTCAATCAGCTCAACAGGTAATGATAGAATCTCTGCAGAACTTTATAAATACAGGTGATCCTCACTGTGTGTCACCTTTTTTGACAGTTTTTACTGCTACCTCTTGAGTATGCAATGTCTTTTTGTGGTTTATTTTTGCTGCTACAGTATGTGATTACAGTAAAAGTCCTCCAGTCCAGCCACCAATAATCCGAAAATCCCTATACTCCGACATTGTCAAGGCAAAATTTTTAAAAATTTTTCTGGGCTTTTTTCGAATTTTTCTGGGGTTTTATAGTTAAGGATTTATCTGGCGTGGACTTGCCCTTGGACTTGGATGTACCTGCATGTAGCTATGCATCTACACTTCTATCCATTTCCAGCGAATAAAACAATATCCCATATCATTTTAAGTGTTTATTCAATGATCATGTCCATATTTCTAATGTTTTCAAAGGGCCCTCCCAATAGTCCGAAGAAAACCAATAGTCCGAAAGACCTTCAGTCCCCTGCAATTCGAATTACAGGACTTTTACTGTATTTTATTCACGTTATTAGAACCCCACGGTAGAGAACAAGGTACTCAATGCAGTATCTAGCCCTTGCAGTTCAGAAAATCTGTTAAAAAGTGAGTAAAATGGTCTAGGGGTAATATGAATATAACGAGAAATATATATTACAGTACTGGATTGAAGAGATTAAGTCTACGGTATGTTAACCCTCTGAGATTCCGATGACGATTTTGACTGTCATTTCAAATCCAACCTCAGGGATTCCGATGACGCTTTTAATCGTCATTTTAAGAAACTTTTGTAAAATATTCACCATAGATCGCATTTATGCATCGTAACAAAGAGACTCGAGCATGACGTCACAGAATGGTTGCTTTATGCATGGCAGGTACTGCACAGCTGGTCTGACTCATGGCTTTGTTTCTTTATCACTTTATTCTTGGTGGATATTTTTCTGCAGCAGTGTATAAAATTTTTGGCTTTTGCCTATCTTCAACTTGTCACTTTGACTTTTTGTTTTATTTGTTTTCCTTTGTGGAACATACTACAATAAATTACAACTATTCAGATTCAAAATAACACCACAACCAGCATCCTATCATAAAAAATGTATTTGCACTGACTGATCAAAGAAAAAGATCACAAAGCGAATATGCGGCTGAGACTGAAAGAAAATTATGCATGTCTTTCCTTTCGCTTTACCGTGCAACAGAATGCAAAAATTACCAAAATATATATATCATTGTAAAGGTAATTTATTGTAGTTGTGCATTGTTTAAACCAGATTTACATATCTTTATTAGTTTTTTTTTTTGCCGAATATTTTTCTATGGCAAGGTATAAAATTTTTGTTTTCGCCTGACTTCAACTCATCATTTTGACATTTTGTTTTCTTTTTTCTCCTTTTTTGAACATACTACAATAAAGTACAATGATTCAGCTTTAAAATGACACTAGAACCAACATTCTAGCCTGAATAGTGTATATACACAGAGGGATCAAAGAAAAATATCTTTCCGTGAAGAGTTGGATCAGCTTGGGAGTGGCTGACTCTAGCACAGACATAATCTGCTCGGCCCAGAAATCCCATAGGGTTAATATGTCAAATTTCCATTCACATCTGTAAAATTGATTAACCATTTCTTGTCAGTATACATTGCCATATATGTAGAAAGAGTTGATACAGGTATACCTCGATATGCGATACTCCGGCTTAGCGATGAGGGTAGAAATACAGTACCACCATACCCTGCTGGACAACGGCTGCGCCCCAGTTTAACAATGGGCCCTCTGAGGTTGCGTCCAAGGGCAATAGGCCGAAATTCTGAATCACGCACATTCCTGCAGCCAGCTGAGCCCACTTGCCTCCCAGGACACGCAGAAATGCTTGCACAGCCCCCACAGCCTTCGCTTATCCCGCGCTTACCCATAACATTCTTCTCACACCGGCGATCTCTGAGTGAGGAGCTCTCTTATGCATCGTGTTGCGACACCAACGTTATGCAAGCTGTTATCGTAGTGCATCGTAACTGAGTACAAGCAGTGTCATGAGTAGAGCAGTGATACTGATCTTGTGTGGAGTTTGATTTTGTGTGAATTTTGACCTAAATAAGTGTGATCACCCCTTGTAAGGACACTGCACATGGTAGGGCTAGTTGTAGTGCTAGTGGAGACCCTAGTCGGGATGGTAAGCAGCCTGCTAGTGTTGGTGCTGGTGATGTTCCTGTGAAGCGTGCTTGTAAAACTGTCTCTGAAAGTGAAATCAGATGTTTTTAAGCACCACAGCAAAGGCGAGGGTGCGTGTGCCATATCCTGGGCTCTCCATCTGGCCCAATCGACTGTCTCTGCCATTATCAAGAAAGGGGAGACCATTAACCCGTCCAGTCCCGACTGATTTTTTACCCAACACACCCTCAGAACCCGACCGATTTTCAACTTTTTTTTTTTTTGCTCAAACCTCCGCTTTTGGTGAGAAACATCGAAAATTCATAGAGAAATCACCCTCCTGAGCTTGTAAAGGTGTCAGTCAGCCTTACGTTTTCCTGCTTTCTCAGGGTACCTGGCTAAAGAAAATGAACTATGGAAGGGTTAACTAATTCAAGCCACTTTAAATTACGTATTTATTTATTTATTTATTGGTACGAATTTATGTGTAGTACAAGTCTGTATTGGAATCTTACTGATTCCCTTCAACCTTTGTCTCTTCGCCGCACTGTTGCATCTTTATCTCTCTTCTACCGCTACTTCAACGGTCACTGTTCCTCTGAACTGTCTGCTTGCATCCTTCCACCTCTACGACGGGCACGTAGTACCCGTCTAGCAACAAACTCTCATCCCTTTTCTGTCCATCTCTTTAATGCAAGAGGTAACCGTTACTCCCAGTCCTTCATTTATGCAATGGGTCAACTCTGGAACTGTCTTCCTCTGTCTGTATTTCCTACTTCCTATGATCTCCAGTCTTTCAAACGCAGTGTGTCCAGGCATCTCGAAATGAACGGATCTTGAATTTGGCTCTCTTTTGTATTGTTTTTGCTTTTTCTTGGAAGGAACAGTATGCAGGCCTGTGGCCTTTGGTTCCTTCTTCCTTGCATTAAAAAAAAACAGCATATGGCACCTTCCTTTACGACATTACCACCTCATCACTTCTGTTTGATTCTCCCTTTAGCTTCATTGTTTCTTTGTCCTCCACCTCAGGAATCACTTTCACCATGAATTTTGTCATTGGAGAGTCCGTGGGGCAACCTATCTTTACTGGCCAGCTTACTGCTAACAGGTGAATTGCCGTGTGTGGGGGGGAGGGGCGGGAGGGGGAGGTCAGATGCGCCCAGGCAGTATCCCCACTTGACAACAGGTAGAGGAAGGTCTCCTACATATGCCTGCCAAAAATCACCTGTGAATCTTGAAAAATGTGCAAACGATTGGCCTTGCAACTGACTGACGTATGATGCACGTCGGTGGGTCTGTCCACGGAAAAAAGTAGTGACGTGCATCGTACATCGGTGGGACTCGGCAGGTTAAGGTTGCTACTGGGAAGGTTGCAACCTTATCCCCTCCCTGTATTATCTGCCAGAGAGAGCCTGTGATAGAGGAGTTGGAGCAGATGCTTTGCATATGGGTAGAGGACCAGAACAGGAGGAAGGCACCCATGAGTCAGGCGACCAAGGCTCTCTCACTGTGGAAGGAAATTAAGGTGAGGGGAAGCTTGATGATAACGAGACATTTAAGGCTAACCATGGGTGATTTGACCACTTCAAGAGGCACCGCAGATAGTGCGGATATGGTGGCGGTGGCAGGGTTTCTTGACTAGCTGAAGCGCATCATCACAGAGGGTAGCTACAGTGTGAAGCAGGTGTTGAATTTTGATGGGACTGGGCTTTTTTGGAAGAGAATGTCCTCAAAGACATTCCTTGCAACAGAGGAAAAGTATACACCAGGGTTCAAGGCCTCGAAGGACTAGCGTACACTCCTGCTGGGGGGCAACGCCGAGGGCAACCTCAAGTCGAAACCATTCCTTGTCTACCACTCCGAGAATCCTGGGGCTGTGGTAGGGTATGTGAAGAAAAATTTCGGGGTGGTTTGGAAGTCTAACAAGAAGGCCTGGTTGACATCCGACATCTATTCATTCTATTTTCACTCCTACCCCTCTCGTGTCCTCAAGAGGTATGCTTCCAGGGAGAATTTGGCAAACAGATTTCTCGTGGTGGTAGAAAACGCACCTGGCCACCCTCCCACGATGAAGGACTGGGCAAGCAACATAGAAGTGGTGTTCCTACCCCCTAACACCATGTCGTTGTTGCAACCCATGGGTCATTGGGTGATCGAACGTTCAAGGCGTACTACCTTCACCGCACTATGCAGCAGTTGGTCAGGGCCTGTGACAGCGACAACAAGACGACAGTGCAGACGTTCTGAAAAGGCTACAATATATGCCACGCCATAGAGAACATCATTGCAGCGTGGCAGGAAGTTAGCCAGCGCACCATGAACGGTATGTGGCAGAAGCTGTGGCTGGAATGCCTACACTCTTTCACTGGCTTCCCCAAGGGTGTGCAAGCTCCACCGGCAGTGCTTGGCAGGAAATTGTTGAACTGTCACACAAGGTGATTTTCAGAGAGGTCAATGTGGAGGATGTGGAGGAAGTCCTGGAAAGCCACAGGGAGGAGCTCCTTAATATGGAGATTTAGCGGGCTCACCAGGAGGCACCGAAGGAGGAGGTTGTCCCTGAAGTGCGAGCCCTCAATATGAACATTCTGAGAGAGATGGTGACCAAGGTGGATGAGGTCATTGTGCATATGTGCACACACCAATGACCCTCTCCCAGGACAAAGCAGGGACGCAGCTGATTGGCTGGAGGAGGAGATGAAGGTGTACAGAACGATGCAGGAGGAAAGAAAGAGAACAGCCAGACAGACTACAGTCACTGCCGTCTTCAAACAGGCCCCCACCATGCCAGCAACCCACAGAGGATCTCCCTAGCCCATGACCAGCAGATCATCTCTCTAGCCTTCAATCAGCAGAGCATCTCCCCAGCCATTGACGAGCAGAGACACACCCAGGGCCTCCTCCCACCAAGGACGTGTTCGGTCCCTAGTGCTGGACCTCACCTCCAGCCGATCCCTGTCTTCTGTGTCACCTGTGTCTCCACGGCGGCACTCTGCCACTCCATTGCTGCCCTCCTTGCCCCAGCCTCCTTCTCCCACACCACTTCGGCCACTGCCTCCATCTCCCTCACCACGACGTGAGCCACCGCATCTGTCTCCATCACTACCTCATCGGTCATTGCAGCAGTCTCCTTCGCCACCTCATTGGTCATCGCAACTTTCTCCCTCACCGTCTCCTCTGTCATCACATCGCACCCCATCGCCACCGCCTGAGCCATTGCATTGCAACCCATCGCCACCGCCTGAGTCATTGCATCGCACCCCATCGCCACCGCCTGAGTCATTGCATTGCACCCCATCGCCACCGCCTGAGCCATTGCATTGCACCCCATCGCCACCGCCTGAGTCATTGCATCGCACCCCATCGCCACCCCCAGAGCTAGTGCATCAGTCTCCCGCTACCATCACCCTACCTTGCCAGGCTTTCCCCCTCATTGACCCTCCCCCGGAGATGGGGTTTGAGGGCTTTGAGGAGGAAGATGGAGTGTTAGGGAGCACCACATGTCCCCTAGCCTCGGGGAGGATAGCAAGGGTGATGACCAGGACCGGACATGGACTTACAAGAAGTAAGTGATGAGAGGTGTTTGATATTTTCTAACCAATTTTTTATGATTTTCAGATTTTATTTGTTGGTTCTTGTGTGAGTTATTTATAGGTGTTATGCTTGGGTTAGCTTCCTTTACAGTTGTTAGTTCATTTAGAGTGGCTTTAAACTTGTTTTTGGGCTCATTTGGGTGGATTTTGGACTTGGTTGGAGGGGAAACCTAAGGCTGAAAAACGCATCCCTATTTTTCACATGTTAAATCTACCCCGAAATACAATACCCTGTCTAGCAATCGGTTTTTATTTAACCAATTGCATCGTTAAACAGGGGTATACCTATCTTTGGAACTCACACTTGACTTATAATGAAGACATAAAATTACTGTACTGTACTGTAAGTTCTGTCAGGGATAAAGAATAATGAGGATATTGTCACCATCATCATCATCATCATCATCATTATCCAAACTTCCTTTCCCACCAGAGGGCAGGGTGAGGAGTAGCAGTGTCCAGATAGCCCAAGTTTGCCCAATCCAATTGGCCACGCTTCCATTCACTCATCATTCAAGCACCCGGAATCCTGGCTGTGTCTGATACGCCAGAAACATTCACCACATTTGTAGTTTCACATAAATATATCCGATAGAGTCATTCTGGATGCTGTCATGTTAAAAGGGGGTGCCAAATTCCTGACCATGTACGTCATCTCACAACATTCATCCAGCCAGCTCGATATCTTGTCAGTCCCCTAGCTTCACCGATTTCATACCTCTCTTCCCCACACACTCATCCACCATATCTGTCCACCTTCAAATTTGCTCAGGATATTGTAATAATAATAATAATCATTCATTCATTCATCATCCATTCCTACGTTGCCCCAAGAGAAGCGTAGAAGCCTGGGACTGGGCAAGTTGGTCCTGCCATTTAAGATGAGAGTGACCGGCCTCACTCATCCCTTAATGGCATTACATGAGCAATAAACCCCAGCCATCTCTTGGAAATAAACCTACACAGGCTCAATCTGATTGGAGCCCTTTAATTACCCACTAAACCATCAGGTGCCGTAATTTGGTTATATGGTTACCACCCAGCATAGTAAATGGTTTCCTGTGTACAGGAAATTATTTGACTTGTCACTCAGTTTAGAGTCACCCATGGGCAGAAGGAAGAGGAAAGAATGAAATAAAGAAAGACAAGAAGATGGAAGGAAGAGAGGAAAGGGCAGACACCCAAGAGCAGCACTACATTGAGTGAGTGGATGGTGGGTGCCCCCACCTACCATCAGATAATAATAATAATAATAGGTTAATCCTCATAATTCAGTTATGTCCTCTTTATTATCACTATCTCCATATTATTTTGTACATTTTAGGAAAGATGTTTTGTAATGTACAGGCATTTGATTTATACTCACCTTGGTAAAAGGGTTAAGGGTCAGCTGAGGGGTTGACCAATTTTTTGGAGAATGGTAGGTCAGAGCTAAAGGCCTCATGGCAAGATCAGTTTAAATAGCTTTAATTTAATTTAAGCCAAACTTGGTGAAAGGCCTGATGGTAAGCAAGTATGAATGGAATAAGTTTTGAGAATAATCATTCAGAGTTTAAGATCACAAGGCATTATCAACATTCAACTCATGTGTGTCTATGTTTGAACAAAATAATTAAAATAGTTCTGATCTGAAGTGAACCAGACTTGCTGGAAGAGTTGAGAGTCATTCAGGGGGTTGATCAGTTTCTTTTGAGAACAATCAGTTGAAGATTAAGGTCACAGCAGGAACACCTGAAAAGGGTTTTTATCTGATATAAACCAGTTTTGGATTGAGCTGGATGAAGCACTGGGAGAAATGCCCTGGAGCTAGTGATCATAATGGGCTATATGAATGGAAGAGTAGGCACTGGGCCTGAGGATGATATAATGGGTTGTAATGGAGTACCAGGAGAAAATGATAATGGAAAGCGACTGAAGGATATGTATCAGGAAAGGAGATTGTGCATTTGTTACTCATATTTCAAACATGAAGATGCACATAAATATACATGGTACAGAGGGAACGGGGATCGCGTTCAAAGGAGCCCAATTGATTATGTGCTCGTAGAGAGGTCGATGCTGGGAATGGTTGCTGATACGAGGGCTGTGAGAGGACGATTTGGAGGTCTGTCAGATCATATGATTGTTGTATGCAAGATCAAGCTGAGAGGAGTGAGGTGGACCAGGAGAGAGAAGAGTAGCCAGGGAGAAAGACTGAAAGTCGAGAAGCTGAGGATCAAAGAAATGGTAGATGAATACAGGACCAAAGTAGGGGAGGAGTTTGAATCAGTGAATTGGAAAGAAATTGATCTGGACAGCCTGTGGAATGCATATAGGGATTACTTAGTTAGAATGCTAAATTGGTGTGTGGTGTGGCAAGAGTAACAACAAAGAAGAAAGGTATGGGATGGTGGGATGAAGAGGTTAAGAAAACGGTGGAAGAAAAGAGGAAGAAGTGGTTAGGACAGGGATTCAGTTGAAATAAAAACTGAATACATTGAGAGCAAGAAGCACAGAGACTAGTGAAGAGGAAATAGGAGGTAAATGATGATCTAGGAAGAAAAATGAATGCAAGTTACTCTGAAAATAGGAAGTAATTCTGGAAAGAGGTTTGGAAATGTAGAAGTGACAGAGGAAAGAAATGTGAAAGTGTAAAGGATGTAACTGTTAGATTATTAACCCATGGGGTTGAAGTATGGACCAGATGGAAAGAATATTTTGAAATCCTGATGAATGGGAATAGAGAAAGCAGAGCTGCTGTAAATATGATTGGTTTTGGGGGTGTACAGAGAAGGAATGCAGTGCCAGGAAACGTGACACTCACACAGGTGAAGAATACAGTGAAGCAGCTGAAAAATGGGAAAGCAGCTGAGGTTGATGAGTTGTATGCAGAGATGATTTAGTATACTGAAGAGAGAGAGGAATGAAGTGCTTGTTGGAGATATGTAAGAAGGCATGGATGAGTGAAACTGTGCCAGCAGAGTAGAAAAAGGCTGTGATTGTACCCCTGTACAAAAATAAAGGTGACTGAAGTGAGTGCAAGAATTATCGTGGTGTTGTGATGAGGAGAGGCAGGCTGAGGTGGTTTGGACATGTGGAGAGGATGGGGGAGGATAATTGGGTACAGAGGGTGAGAGGTGTTAATATTGGGGGAGGGGTTGGGAGGGGTAGACCGAGAAAGACATGGGATGAGGTCATTAAATGTGACTTAAGGGTTAAGGGACTGAATAGGGAGGCTGCCAGAGATCGAGCAGCATGGAGAGCCGCCATTAGGTGACCAAGGCCGACACATGCAAGCATGTTGGAGCCTTCAAAAATGAGCGAATGAGCGAATAAGTATATTGAGTGTGGCAGGGAAGGTATTTGGATGAATTGTTATACAGAAAGTAAGAGAGATTTCAGAAGTCCAAGTGAGTGAACAGGGTGACTTTAGGGGTGGCTGAGGATGTGTTGATCAAATATTTGCAGTAAGACAGATAGTGGAGAAGGCTTGTGA
>JAGKTI010002139.1:48706-59000 GCA_018397915.1 Birgus latro
TATGTTGATGTGTTTGGTGAGTGAACAACGCTTATATCACCTATATTATTGTGCGAAAACCAATATACTCTTGTACTACATATAAATTCGTACCAAATGAATAAATAAATACGTAATTTAAAGTGGCTTGTATTAGTTACCCCTCCTATAATTCGTTTTCTTTGAAGCCAGGTACTCTAAGAAAGAATGAAAAGGTAAGGGTGACTGTCACCTGTAGCAACATTTATAAGCTCAGGAGGGCGATTTCTCTATGAATTTTCAATGTTTCTCACCAAAAGCAGAGGTTTGAGCTAAACAAAATTTTTTCCGAAATTGGTCAGGACTGGGGGGGGTCAGAGGTGGAAAATCGGTTGGGACGTGACGGGTTAACATGACAGCATCTGGATTGACTCTATTGGATACGTTTATGTGAAGCAGCATAACATGGTGAATGTTTTTGGTGTATCAGATAGAGCCAGGATTGTGGGGGCTTGAATGGTGAATGAATGGAAGTGTGGTCCATTGGACTGGGCAAATTTGGGCTGTCTAGACGTTGTTACTCCTCACCCTGCCCTAGGGTGGGAAAGGAGGTCTGGATGATGATGATGGCTGCTTTTTTTTTTTTTTTTTTTAATAAGAAGAAGTCACAGATACAGAGAGTGTGCTATGTATAGATACTGTACATTATCCTTTCCATCTGGCAGACCATTCTTTGATGCATGTGATGGAATATTCCTCAACTATACATGGACCCCAGACCACCTGGAACGGAGTTGTGTCGAGGCTGGGGAGGGACTCAAGGACAGAGTGTATGTGGGCATTGATGTGTTTGGTCGCAACTTCTATGAAGGTGGCAAATTCAACACGTGCAAAGTGAGTACCTTTTTTTTATTTAATCTTCTGTCATTTTTTTTTTTTTTTTTAATGCAATAATGCTACTGACAGATGAATGTCTAAGTAACTGGTTCACTACCAGTGTTAGAGTGAGACAGTGGTGTGTGATGCCTTGTGGTTGTTCAGTGCAATACATGTACTGTATAAATATTCGTATGGACAAGGTTAAGGGAAGTCAGAACTTGAGTTCCGGAAGAGGACTGGGGCTGGTGATGAGTGGTGCAGGTTAGATTTATTCCATATATGAAGTATGCAGATAAGGAACTGTTTGATAATAATGAACAAGGATACTTACAGTCAAGTTCTAGTTTTTTGAATGCTTGCAAGTGGTGTGGTTTGAAAGTTCAATAAACCCTCAATATACCAAACCTTCTTGTAACAAATTACGGTTTTAACGACCACCTTGAGCTGGCCGAACGTCATGTTTATTTAACGAATTTTGTTCAGTAAAAGAATCGACGTGCTGGAAACACCAACCAGCGTGGGATCCTACTCACACACGCACGCACAGACACACACCCGTTCTCCTCCGCATCCCGCAGAACGCCGCATAAGTCTCTGCATGACCAGCATCTTTTTGCTCTGTTTGCTTTGCTGTTCCCTAATATTTAGTACAGTATTTACCATAGTGTAACAGTTAATGTACAGTGAGTTTTCTTTATCCACACTTTCCTTGTAAATACCAAACAGTGAATGTATCATAGTGTATAGACCAGGGATGCACAACCTTTTGGGCTCCTCAGGCCACATGATCAAACTTAAAACTCACTGAGGGCCACAAGATTTATTTTAAACAAAAATGTAAAAATTTTAGGTGCTTAATGGTAAAAATATAGTACTTAATCCATTACATTACAAAACTATGATTAATCCTTACCTGGCATGCATGACACAGTCTTCTTAATGCGATTTTTGACACTGATTCATAGACAAGCTTCTTTATGTTGGGTTGAAACTTTGTTGTTGCCAGTCGCAAAACAGAGTTCAAACTTTCATCTCTCAGCCTACTTTGAATGTTTGACTTGTTTTGACTTAGCAGACTAAATGTTTGTTCACATATATAGGTAGAGCCAAATAAGCTTGCATGAATAGCAGCGTTGTTTCTCAAATAAGGATATTGATCTTTGGGCAAACAATTATAGAAATTGAGTAAGTCCCCTTCCTTAAACTTTGTATGAAGAATGTCGCTGTTCTGGAGGTCGTTCTAACTGGGCTTCTACTTCCACGTCTTCAGGTGATACAGAAAAAGGGTTGCTGAACAACATCAAGTTATTCCTTTCTTTCTTGAGGTTTCCAAATCTGCTGTCAAATGCCTCCCTGAGTTTTCTTACTGTTGTTGCATAGTGTTCATTTTTCTTACATACATTTTATTACCTACTAAGGGTCGCCAGAGGGTTGCTTGAGGGCCACATGCGGCCTGCGGGGCCACCGGTTGTGCATCCCTGGTATAGACAGTGTACAGTATCGTGAAGTATTTTGTTGGTTATCATTGACAATCTGTGCAAGTAGTGGAATGCATTTTCTTTTTATGTTTCATGTACATGCAGCTGTTCTGTACTGTTTGCTTTTGTATTTTCTAATATGTAGTATTTCTGTTGATCTGTATATCTATTGCCAGATGCCTTAATCATGTAATGGGTGGCCACAAACAAATCACCTCCCTGTCACTCTGTCCCCCACCATTTCACTGCCCTGCTTCCAGCTCACACCCCCCTCTCTCATACATCTCTTCACTCCATCCCTTCATCTCATCCTTGGCCTCCCCCTCCCTTTCCCCCCCCTCCACCTCACTCACATACACACTCCTTGTTAGTCTCTTGCTCTCCATCCTCTCCACATGGCCAAACCACCTCAGTGTATTTCTCCTAATGCAACCTATCGCATCCTCATCCGCACCACAATGTGCCTTCACATCCTCATTTGCCAGTCTGTCTCTCCATGAACTCCACATGCTCCTCAAGTAGCTCATTTTCACTGCTCTCACTCTTGACGTGTGTCCCACCAACAAGGTCCAAGCTTCACTTCCATACATTAGAGTTGATATCACAATACTGTCATGCAGGGACAATTTTACTTCCATACTCACTTCGCTCTATCTTATCACTCCTTTCAAAGAATCAGCAGCCTCTTTTCCTTGTTGTACTCTTTCAAGCACTTCACCCTCTAAACTTCAATCCTTACTCAGCACACTACCCAAGTACTTAAATGCACTCGCATTTTCCATTTCCTCATCATCCAGCCTCATTGTACATCCAGTGATTTCATTTCTCTCTAAGACCATAACTTTACTCTTCCCTACATTCACCTTCAAATTCTGTTTCTTACGCACTCTCCCAAACTCATTCATCAAGCCTTACAGTTCCCCTACATCTTCAATTAACAATACGGTATTATCTGCAAACAACAGTACAGGGAGTTTCCAAACACTGCCCCCTCTCATTAGGGCCACTCCAACATCCACTGCCATACTTGTATCTCTTTTATAACCCCATCCATGTACAGACTGAACAACTATGGAGACATGACATATCGCTGTTTCAATCCAGCATTCAGACTGAAAAATTCACTTAGTTCACTATCCACACACACTGCAGTCTCAGCACCCTCATACATAGTCATCACAGCATTCAGCAACTTCCCATTTACTCTATATATTCTTAACATTTTCCACATTCCTTTTCCGTCCACCCTGTTATACTCGTATGCTTTCTCCAAATCCCTGAAGGCCACATACAACCTCATTCCCTTCTCTAGAAACTTTTACACTAAAGACCTAAGAATGAATATCTGATCTACAGAACCTCTTCCCTTCCTAAAATGTCTCTGTTCTTTTCCAACTAATTCCTCTGTTATTTCCTTAACTCTGTCAGTAAGTATCCTACCATATACTTTTCTTATTAAACTAAGACAAGTGCCCCTATGATTACCACACACTTCTTTTTCCCCTTTTCCTTTGTACAGGGGAATAATTATACCTGACTTCCAATCCTGTGGAACTACCTTCCTCCCAGGCCAATCTGCACATTTTCCATATCGTTTCTACTACTATCTCTCCCCCATGCTTCAGCACTGCACCACATACTCCATCAGTTCCTGGGGCTTTCCCAATTTTGACTTTCTTCATTACTTCCACTACTTGCATCCTACAGATTTCTTCCTCTCATCTCACCTCCCTCCTCCCAGCCATTCCCCAGCCACTTATACTTGCATTACTTTCATTCTCTGTGTTTAACAGTTCCTTAAAATGTTCTCTTCATCTGCTCACTTTTTCACCCTTCCCCACTAGCAATCTGATACAGTAAGACCTCACTATAGGGACTAATTGGGGCCCAAACCATTCCGAAAAATGCTAATTTCTGATAAAAGCGACATCCGGAATTCCCCCTGCTAATCCGAACTTTTTCCGATATATCTGGCATTAGTCCGGATCGCATGAACAGTTTTTAAACTGTTTTGACTATCTTTATGGTACTGTACTGTGATATAACTTCACTACATTAACCAATTGGTATAACACCTTATAATAATTACTGTACACTGATAAACATCTATCTATCTATCTATATACCTAGGCTGCTTCCCCCAAGAAAAGGGAGGTAGCCAAGACAGGTCAACACACTTCCAATTTACTCATCCACTCAAACACATTCATTCACATCTTAGCCCCAAAGGGGAGAAGGGATAGATCCTCACTGCACCACACCGCACGAGGGTCAACTACGCAGTGCAGTCAGTGACATCCGTAGCAGGGCCCGACAGCAGAGCTGGTTTACCCCTGCCGCATCATAATGAAGCCATCCCCTTTTATGTACCTTATTGTGGTGAACATAGCTGAAGTGGTCAGGCAGTCCGGACTGCTTTCTGGCTTTATCGGACTTTTTCCAATATATAGGAGTTTAGTCCGGTAGCTCCTCGAGTCCGATAAAAGTGAATTCCGGTCTATTGAAGTCCGTTAAATCGAGGTTTTACTGAGTAAAGCCTCGATATAACGGACTTCAGTAGACCATGCTGTTCCTTGCACCCCCTTTTATCTTTCTCCCCACACACCACCTCACATGCTGCTCAGATTTCTTCTGTGATTACAGTATCTTACACACACCTTCCACTTCCCAAATCAGCTGCAAATCATATTTACCCAATTGCTCTTCCATTTCTCTCTTATATTCTGCCTTTTTCCCATCCTCTTGCAACTTTTCCACCCTCCTTGTATGGACTATAGTACTTCCTCCCATCTCCCTCCTTCTGTTCCTCCATTGCATTTGAACCTTGACTTTCATCACCAAGCAGTGGTCAGAAAGTCTACTCCCCCAGCCTCAGTATTGTCTTGCATCCATTACACACCTTCCCAGTCTGCCATCCACTCATACATGATCAGTCATTGCCTTCCATTCATTCAGTTCATCACTCACCCTTCTCATCTCTCGTCACGTATACCTGTGGATCGTTTTGTGCCCAAAGAGGGAATTGGCTAACACCAAACCCCTCCCCGCACAAATATCCAACAGAGCACTGCCATTCACTTGCATTTCTGTAGGCACATCCCACTCACCAACCACTCCATCCACCTTCACATTCCCTACTTTTCCATTTTTATCTCCAGTCAAAAACAGTCTCATTCTTTTCCAAACTTTTCCATGACCACTTCCACATTTGCCCAGAACTCTTCTTTCACTCTACTTGCACGATCTTGTGTTGGAGTGTACACACACAAAATCACATCTGTAGTCCTACTGTCAGTCTTACCCACACAATCCTTTAGCCAGCTGGTCCATACACTCTTATATTCTCCTTCCATCTCTTGCATACAACGATACATATTCCTTTTGCCCTCTTATTCTCACCTACTCCTGCACATATACCCCATCCATACTCCCAGCCTTCACACTCTTGCCCTTCCATGTAGTTTCAGTTATTCCACATATTTCCATCTTTGCATCCTTAAGCACCTGAGCAATCTCCCTCTCATCGACCTCGTCATTCGCACCCTTTCCATTCCATGTTTCCATCCGTACCATGTCCTTTGTTCGGTCCATAGTTGTCACCTGTTGGTCAGTCCTGGTCTGAGGCTTCTTGTTTGTACAGTATACATATTTAGTAGTTTTCCAGGGAGGGGCACTAATCCTCGGCCAACCCACTTGTTGTCACGTAGGGAACACGTGTTGTTTGGTTATAAGGTTACCACCCAGCATTGTAAATGATTTCCTGGTTTACAGGAAATCATTTGGCTTGCCACTCAGTGTAGACCTACCTTAAAACAAAATACTGCTACACTAAGTGCTTGATGATGGGCACCCCCACCTACCACCATGTAATACAACAGTTAACTTCCAGTGTGAGGTTTCTTTACCCACACTTTCCTTGTAAATACCGATTGACGAACGAACATAGATTTTTCCAAGGCCTACTTACAGTCTTTATTTGCATTGCAATTACTTCCTGAACTTCCTGAAAGATAAGAATAAAAACATAAGTTAGTATGGGTTCCGTCAGGGACGCTCCACTGGCGATCTTCTCACCTACCTTTCAGACTCCTGGTCATCCTCCTTTCGGGACTTTGGCGAAAGCTTAGCCATTGCACTTGACGTCTCAAAGGTTTTCGATCGAGTCTGGCATAAATCTTTAATTTCCAAACTGCCCTCCTATGGTTTCTATCCTTCTATCTCTGCCTTCATCTCTAGCTTCCTTTCTGGTCATTCTATAGCCACTGTTGTAGATGGCCATCGTTCTTCTCCTAGACCTATCAACAGTGGTGTTCCTCAGGGCTCTGTCCTATCACCAACTCTCTTCCTTTTATTCATCAATGACCTTCTGAGCTGTACATCTAACCCTGTCCACTCATATGCTGATGATTCCACCCTTCACCTTTCCATTCGGTTTCCGCAACGTCCATCTGAGCAGTTACTTCAACAAAAAAGGGATGAGGCTATGGCACACCTAATGTCTGACTTGGCTCGTATCTCTGATTGGGGAAAAAATAATCTTGTTATTTTTAATGCATCAAAAACTCAGTTCTTCACTTATCAACCCGACAAAATCTTCCTCAGGATTACCCACTAATGATTAATAATTAACAGTTATGTTCTGCGTCATCCTTGAACATGCTTGGGGTTTCATTCTCTCGGGATTTATCTTGGAAAGAACATATTACATCTCTTGTGTAATCTGCTTCCAAGAGATTAGGTGTGCTAAGCCGATTCCGAACTTTCTTTACCCCTGCACAGTTGTTGACCTTGTACACGGGTTTTATTCGCCTGTGTATGGAGTACAACTCTCATGTGTGGGGAGGCTTCCCGCATGCAGCTCTTCTCATTAACTCTCCTCCTCTTACTGATTCCCTTCAACCTTTGTCTCTTCGCCACACTGTTGCATCTTTATCTCTCTTCTATCGCTACTTCAATGGTCACTATTCCTCTGAACTGTCTGCTTGCATCCCCCCACGTCTACGACGGGCACGTAGTACCCGTATAGCAACAAACTCTCATCCCTTTTCTGTCCAGCTCTCTAATGCAAGAGTTAACCGTTACTCCCAGTCCTTCATTTATGCAACTGGTCAACACTGGAACTGTCTTCCTCTGTCTGTATTTCCTACTTCCTATGATCTCCAGTCTTTCAAACGCAGTGTGTCCAGGCATCTCGAAATCAACGGATCTTGAATTTGGCTCTTTTTTGTATTGTTTTTACTTTTTCTTGGAAGGAACAGTATGCAGGCCTGTGGCCTTTGGTTCCTTCTTCCATGCATAAAAAAAAATAAAAAAAATAGAGCATTTATTTAGAAAAAGAGCCATTTAGACCCAGCTGTATGTTATTGTGTATGAGTGTACATCCGAATGATGCTCTGTATTTAACAATCTTTGTTTGGTAAAAGGCTGGAAAATTTCCAAACAGCATGGTGCTCGACTTTAATGAACTTTTGGCTTTAACGTCAAGGGTATGGTACAGATTAGTCTGTTATATCGAGGGTTTGCTGTAACTCTTAGATAAAGAGTGAAGTGGTATTGTTGATAGAGAAGGTGACTTCCATTAATGTGGTGGAGAGAGATTTGAAATGGTGGAAAAGTTTTAAGTGCTGTATCAACATGGGAATTATGCTGGGATAATGATATATGTTTTAAACTGCTTCAGGCAGTCATAATTTTATTCACACTGACATTCAGTTTTAATGTCTTGGTGCATGAAGTTCATAATTTACCGAAAAGTTGCCCATTTAATTTCACTTATAGTACAATACCAATCTTGTGGGGGAAGTTGTGATATTTTGAAATGTGTCCCAGACATGTAATGAGGACACACTGTTTTTTAAGTAACCAGCTTCTCATTACCTAGGCACTAGAAATGGCTCGGTCCCACAAGCTGTCTGTTGCCATCTTTGCTCCTGGTTGGACATATGAGACCCAGGATAACTTTATGGCAGCTGAGAAGCAACTGTGGAGCTCCCTGTCTCCCCAACTAACGCACACCGGCCCAGGGACACTGCCAGTACACACATCATTCTGTCAGGGATATGGCCAGTGCTGCTATGTTAGAGGCAAGGTGAGTGGTGCCATTTCTATAAAGAACCCCCCTCCCCTTTATGCTTTTTATATAAATTTGAGTAAGGTGGCGGCAACTGTCATCCACACACTTGATGTAGTGCTGTATGTTTTTTCATCATCATCATCATCATCATCATCATCATCATCATCATCATCATCATCATCATCATCATCTAATCCTGTGTTGGCCCTTGAGGAACATAGGAGTCTGGGGCTAGGCAAGTTGGTCCTGACGTTTTAGATGAGAGTGACCAGCTTCACACATGCCCGAGTGGCATTACGTAAGCAATAAACCCCAACCACCCCTCGTATATAAATCTGCACAGGTTCAATCCAATTGGAGTGCCTTAATTGCCCAACTGCTAGGCACCATAATTTGGTTATATGGTTACCACCCAGCATAGGAAATGGCTTCCTGATGTACAGGAAACCATTTGGCTTGTCACTCAGTGTAGGATCACCCACAGCCAGAAGGACGAGGAAAGAATGAAGGAAAGAAAGACAGAAGAGGGAGTGTAAAGTCACCCGTAGGCAGAAGGACAAGGAAAGAAAGAAGGATGGAGGAGAGAAAAGGGCAGACACCCGAGAGCAGCACTACATCGAGTGAGTGGATGGTGAGCGTTTGTCATTTGTATATTACGTTGGTACTGCATCACGGATCGGTTCATTATACCTCCCATTAAATCCCTTTAGTACAGTACTGTGGAGCTTTCTTAACCCTCTCCTTACCAATCGACGCAGGCTGCATCCAACCACAAGTGAGTACTTGGGACACAGTCCTGGGCATTCAAGACCACACACTGAGAGGCTGTGCCCCTGTCTCTGCGTTATTCCCACGCACTCGATAATCATAATTTTTTTTCACCATAATCCTGAATTAATATAGTTGCTTATGGTGTTGTAAAAAAGATCAGCCGAATGTAAAATATGCCTTAATTAATTTCTTTTACTTCAGAATTTTTCAGTTCTTTTCTCATAGAAATATAATTTTTATGGTAAATGTTACAGAGAAAAAGTCATAGGGATTTATTTGGCTACATTTTGGTGTATAAAGAATTACTGTAGGTCAGTTAGGGCCAACTTTATGGAGCACGAAAGGAAATTACAATAATCCCTCCAAGATCCGACATAATAGAACCCAAGCAGCATCCGGGACTTGGTCTTGTCTGGGACTTGGGAAAAATGCCCTTGTACAGGTACTGTACAACTCAACCTAACTTTGAAAGCCGCCAAAATAACTCCCTACCGGACATGCACAGCACCTGTTTAATACCCTATTCATACAAATAAGAGACAGAAACCATAAAATGAATGAAAAGGAACCAGAGAATGAGAAATTAAAAGTGAGTAAGGAAAATATTTAGCAGTGTACAGGGTACTTACGACACGTCCGTGGCCGTCATGAAGATTAACCCGCCTCCTCTATGGCTCTGACAGTGGTGAAGGTTCACTTGAAGCACCTACAGTAATCCAGTGTTGCACTGCACTTAATCCTTTGCACTGTGAATTGTAATTATTTAACACTGCACATTCTGTTTTTACTTTCACCACGCCAGTTGCAACATGCCAGTGTTGCACTCTGCATTTAATCCTTTGCACCCGAATTCTGATTTCTTAACACTGAACATCACTGTAAATTCCTGTGTGGTCTAGTGGCGAGGTATTGAAGTTTATTCACTGTCCACCACAAAAGCAAGCACGTGGGCAGCCATGGCGAAGAGCATGCAGTCATGACGGTAGGTAGGCAGGAAATGGGGGGGATGCAGGGGTGCTGTATCGGACATCACCGAAACTACATGCCAAAACATAGCTGTTCGTCACCGTATGGCAGATTTAGAGTAGGGTTGAACACATATCTTTTTTTTTTTTTTTTTTTTTTTTTTTTATAG
>JAGKTI010002139.1:59377-71276 GCA_018397915.1 Birgus latro
TCCTCGTATTTCGACGCATTTTACTTTGACGCTTCATTTTTCGCGATAGAAAAAAGTTTCCGACATGTCTCAAACTTCGTCACTTTTTCCAAATTTTCGTCGCCGCTTCCAGCCGGCAGTTGACACTCAGCAGACGACGCATACCGATGCTCATTTGTTGGTGGCCATTTTGCGACCACCCTGCCCTCTGTCGATACAGCGGCGGTACTGCAGACCCCTTCACCATTGTGTTTTTTGTGCAGCCGAGAAGCAGAGGATTTTACAGCTCATTGAGGAGGGGTTGACAGCCCCTGAGATACATCACTTGACTTGGGCTCCTGATAGCACCATAAGGACACTCAGAAAAAACAAGGCAACTCTCAAAAAGCAGGTGAGTGCATGTAAAATAACAGTAAAGTAAATGTGTGTTTTTTTTTTCCCCTCAACCTTTATTTGTGCTACGGTTTTTTACTGTATCAATATCCACCTAATGGAGTTAGTTTTTAGAGTTAACCAACCAAGTGTTACTTAGAACAATTCTCGGGAAGAATATACAGTACTGTAATGAAATTCGGTAACATTGGTTACTGTTATGTTGCATTATACCCCTAAGGAAGAACAAGGAACCTCTCAGCAACCAGGTGAGTTCACGTAAAATAACAATAAAGTAAATGTGCCTGTGCTTTTTATCCCTTAATCATTATTTGTGCCACTGTTTTTTACTGTATCAATATTCACCTAATGGAGTTTGTTTTTTTTGTGCGATCAGACGCACAAGCCTACACACAGCAGTGGTGGATTAAACGGCTGTAAGACACCACTTGACACACTACGACTTAGACTCAGGTGTGGTTGACATAACAGAGGAAGAGATGAACTCTAGTGAAGAGAATGAAAGGCCAGATCACACTGCTCAGGAGAAGATGACCACTCAGAAATTGTCCCACAGCCTGTCCACCATAACCGACATGGCAACAACCTTCGAGACACACACCGGAAGTATGCCTGAGGCTACCCAGATCCTATCCACCTTGAATGATCTGAAGTCTCAATTGATGGCAGTCTACAACAGAAACCTACTGGAGCAGAGACAAGCCAGGATCACTCGTTTTTTTAATGTGACAGAGAATGTGGCTGCTATCATGCAAGACTTAGATGCGACAGGAGAGGAGGATGAAGGAGGAGAAGTGGACAGAGAGGAAGTGGATTTGCTAGAGCCTGAATTCGACTTCAAGGGCTTCGGCTTAGGTGATAGGGCTTCCCCAGAGAGGCCCATGCCACCCAGTAACTAGCCCATCCACCCTCAACACACCTTCACCTGCCACACATGCCAGTGTTTACTTTATTTCTGGTAAGGATTTTTGGTGTTGCAGCTCTTTATAACAGTTCTGATGTCATTTCAGGTACATGTTTATTGTGTTATGCTGTATAAGCAACTAGTAAACACTCCATATTTAATTTTAGATAGGGCCTGTTTAGTGTTATAGGACTTTGAGAGAGTAAGGTAGCTGTCCCACTGGAACGCCCATCTATGTTTCCCATTGATTCTCAACTTCACACTTTGTCGTTTTGTGACATTTTGGTGGAACATCAAATCAGCGAGAAATGAGGACTTACTGTATATATATATATTTATTTATTTATTTTCAGTGACTCAATACTTGAGACAAACTGCAACTACTCAGTTCTTCCCTACAGGGATGACATTGGCTGATGTATGATAACTAACTGTGACAACATCCATGATATATTTTTTTATTTTTGCCTGCATTTATATTCCCATAGGTATTCTGTATTAACATAAGCATAATAAATGTTGTGTTTGGTGATGTTTTAATCACTCCTCAGTTTACATAATATTGATAGCCATTATGACATCTGGCATGCATACCCACCACTCATGTCCATCGTCACAGTACCAATGCCTGTTCATTCAAAAATATTTATGCTACTACTGTGACGTTATCTCAACAGGAGGTAACACAGGGGGTAAACGAACCCCTTCAGGCAACTGTACGTGGCATGCTGTTGGTACGAGTAGGTTTCTCTTTTTTATATTTTCGCACTGGATTGTAGCTTATCACATCCTTAGGTAGGAAAAAAGGTTATGATGATAATGATAATGATGATGTATCCTCCAGATTGAGAGCAGTGATCCTTGGCACAACCTGAGCAAACAGCAACTCCAGCCACTGTGGTCGCAGGTGAGGTCTTTTTTGGTCTTATGTCTGCCCTGTACTGTAAATTAACTCCTGCTGTCAGAGGATGTATTTATTTTGTTTTTTCTGCAGTTTCTAGAAAATTTTCTTCTACTGTAGTAGAGCATTCATGAACCCCTATACACTACTTGGGTACTGGGTACTCTCCTTCACTGAGTATAGCTATCTGCTGTAGTAACAGTAAGAAGAAATGAAAGTTATGTAATCAGCATATACTAATCTTTACAGGAGAGAGAAGGGGCAGAGCTGAGTTTAGTAACAAGTGATGCATTCAGTGGAGGTGGCTGCTTGGGAATTAGCATGAAGACTGCTGGTGACTTAAGGTACAGTACACTGCTGACTCTTTTGTTACAGTTGATGCACTTAGATATTTTATGCAGACTGATACCTGTACCAGATTTTGTTCAGCTGTCAGAAGTAACCCTTTCTCTGCTGTTGGTCCATTTAGGAATTTTATGTAGGCCACCAACAGATGATTTTGTTCAGCTTAGAGAAATCGTTATAATCAGTGGCATCTCAAACTGTGTAGTGTAATCCTTTCTCTCCTGTTGGTACCACACATAAGAATTTTATTAAGTTAGCATCAGATGCTTTGTTGTGTCAAGAAAAATGAGGGGTTGAGTGAAGCAAGGTGTTCTCATGCCAAATCATAAGACACCAGGAAATGGGGTCAAAGTTCAGCAATATTCTAACAACCTTAACTTTTAAAATTTTGATGTAGAATGTTCATATTTTTTCCTTGGAAAAGTTTTTCAATGTAAAATGTGATTCTTGTAATATTGTGGCAGTATCAATGAAATTAATATTAATTAATAGTATTTTTAAAAATTTTTAAGTTTCATTATTCTGATTATGGATATGAAGATATGATTAAATTGTGATCTGTATTATTCATTGATGTAAATATTTCATAAAAAATAAATCATTAGTATTTAGTATACAGTTTATGACTGTGAGTCATTCAGATATCATGGAGTGTTCTCTCCTCTTTAAATTCATGGTTATATGTTTCACAAACAGCTATTAATGAATTCATGTATAAGATCGAGGGTTGTTGTTGTTATGGCCACAGGATTTTTGGCATATGAAGTTGGTTGCTTGTAGACTGAAGTTGCCCTTCTGCTGCAGACCATCACCCTTCTTTTGGGATGCAGGGAGGAAGTTTCAGTGATACTGATGCTACCATGTGAAATCAATGTTCTCCAGCACCATCTAGAGTAAACATCAGTAAGAAGTCATGAAATGTGAATGTAACATTGAGCTGGTTACAGATTTCAGCAACTGGCCATGTGCTATACTGTATGTGGAAAGGGTTATGTGTAGTAACAGTACTAGTATTTTCTCTACTGGTTGCACACACTGGGTTCACAAAAATTGTTGTGAAGTGCTTGGTAGCTTGTGTATGGCAGTAGATTTCTTGTGTAGTAACCCTACCACTTGGATGACAAATCAATAAGATCCTTGATGATAGGAGATGAGTCACTGAAAGCAGTAGAAAAATTCTGCTGCCTCATTAATGTCATCAATACAGGGTTGGTGCCATGCAGAACACTATTGCAAAGGTTGGAAAAAATTTAATATTGTTACACCTCTTGACATCTTGGTCATTTTCATTGTCTACAAAAGGATTAGTGTTTCGAACATATATTAGGAGTGTCATATTGTAGTGCAGTGAAACATAAATTGTAAAAGAAGAGGATACTGTGAGACTGGAACTAAATAATATGAGAATGATGAACTGGATTTGTGGAGTAAAGCTGGATGACAAGACATTCTCAGAACTCAGAATGGCTGGGAAGGCATCAGGAAGATAATACTGTAGAATAGAGAAGACTGAGCTGATTAATTGAACTTATTGAGAGAATGGACATGGGAAGTACGGTGAGGATGTGTAGAAACATAACGATGTCAGTCCCTCAGTGCAGAGGTAGACCGAGGGAAACATGGGATAAGATGGTGTGCACTGGCCTAAGATCTAGAGCTATTATAATATTAGAAAGTTGGTACAGAACAGAGCAAGGTGGAGAAGTGCTGTCAGGTGAACCCATCTTACCCATGTTGCATGGAAAACAGATGTAAAACAAAAGATTTATGATATAAGCTTGACCTTTTTTCTTTTTTTTTAGGTTGTTTGTGTGTGGTATCAGATGGCTCAAGGCACTGGTGGTGGGGCTTTGGTATAAGTGGAAGGAACCTGCTGTGCCTTTCAGTCTACTTCTGCACCTTCATGTAGCATTGGATACCAGTAAAAATTCACCACAGGAAAGGTGAATGATTTTAGTTACTTTAAGATATTTAACTTTCTCATGTAGCTGAAACTTAAGTTAGTGTTTTTAAATAAATTTAACGAAACTTTAGTATATCCATTAGTAAAGTGATTACTATTATTCTTCATCCTTTCAATGTGATGACATTTTTTATTTTATTGTTGCTCTCTCACAGGATAGTTTTATACAGACTAAAGGGAATTTATGGAACAGTTGGATATAGCCTTCATTAACCCCTTCACAACAAGAGATCTACCCTCAGCTGAGTAAAATCATCTGGTGGTAGCTAGAATGGAAGTGTAAAATACAAAATCAGAATGAAGGGGTTAATTTTTTGAAGGCCTCTGCAATGCATGATAATTTCCATGGTTTTTTGTTCTAGCATTGTCTCTGTGTCTGACAGATCTGTACACAACACCTCTCTTCATGTCATCTTTAGTCCACATTCATGATAGTGACCTTCTTCACTTTCCTTTTCCTTTCTTCTCCAAGTGCCCAAACCATACACATCTTTTCATTCTCATTACATTCTTGATTATTTTGATATTGAGCAACCCTTTTATTACTTCATCCCAACTGTGTCCCTCACATTTTCATTGGCGTAGGAGACTGCAATACTGTATCATCATCATCATCATCATCACCCAATCCTATTTTAACCCTGAAAAACAGAAGTGTAGGAACCCAGGGCTAGGCTATTTGGTTCCAACATTTAAGGCAGCGGTGACCAGCCTTACTAGTCGCTGACTGACAATACGCAAGCAGTAAGCCCTGACCACCTCTCAGATGGAACTTAACCCGCCGAGTCCCACCAACGTACGTTGCACGTCACTACTTTTTTCCGCGGACAGACCCACCGACGTGCATCATACGTCAGTCAATTGCTAGGCCCGTCGTTTGCACATTTTTCAAGATTCGCGGGTGATTTTTGGTAGCCATATGTGGGAGACCTTCCTCTACCTGCTGTCAAGCAGGGATACCCTGACCCCCTCCCCCCTTCCCCCCAACACTCGGCAATTCACCTGTTAGCAGTAACCTGGCCAGTAAAGACATGTTGCCCCACGGTCTCTCCAATGACGAAATTCATGGTCAAAGTGATTCATGAGGTGGAAGACAAAGAAATAAAGAAGCTAGAGCAAGAAACAAACAGAAGTGATGAGGTGGTAATGTTGTAAAGGAAGGTGCCATATGTGGATGTGTTTGGTGACTGAACAATGCTTCTATTGCCTATATAATTGTGTGAAAACCATTATAGTCATGTACTACACATAAATTCGTACCAAATAAATAAGTAAATACGTAATTTAAAGTGGCTTGAATTAGTTAACCCTTCCATAGTTCGTTTTCTTTGTAGCCAGGTGCCATGAGAATGAAGGAAAATGTAAGGCTGACTGACACTTGTACATCTCAGGAGTGTGTTTTCTCTATGAATTTTCGATGTTTCTCACCAAAAGCAGAGGTTTGAGCCCAAAAAAAAAAAGTTGATAATTGGTCAGACTCTGAGGGTGTGTTGGGTAAAAAATTGGTCAGGACTGGACGAGTTAAACAGACACAATTTGGTTGGAGCACCATAACCCACTAAACCACCAGGCATCATTTAGTTACATGGATACCATCTAGTTTGGTTTCCTGGAATACAGGAAACCATTTGACTTGTGACTCAGTGCACAGTCACCTGGAGAGAGAGAGAGAGAGAGAGCACCCACTACATGAGAGGATGATGGGCACTCCCACATGCCACATTTAGGTGTAATAGCTGTACTGTACCTGTTTCTTAATGATGTAACCCACCATCCATGACATAGGTTTATTATTCACATAAATCCCTCAGGAGAGAGCAGCTGATCATTCTCATCTTAAATGTCTGAAATGTGTAACCTAACCCTGAGCCCCTACAGTTCTGATGGAGAAATAATGAGTTAGAGTTGGACTAATAGATTGATAATGTAGTTTGTTCAGTTTTAATGGTTTATATAACCCAGCATATAGCATTATTGTAGTCTTGAAGACTAAATTTTTAATTTACATGTGCAATTGTATAAAAAAATGGCATGTGGCTATGCAGTATCGTTTAGTTTTTCGTTTAGTTTTTAAAGGCTCTAGTATGCTTGCATGCGTCAGCCTTGGTCACCTACTGGCGGCTCTCCATGCTGCGCAATCTCTGGTATCATTCCTATTCAGTCCCTTGCCCCTGAGGTCACACTCAGTGACCTCGTTTCAGGTCTTTTTCTTTTTACCTCTTGCAGCCCCACCCCTAACATTAACACTTCTCACTTTCTGCACCCAGTTATCATCACTCATCCTCTCCACACACACAAACCACCTCAATCTAGCCCTCCTCATCACAACACAAATACACTCTAGTCCCATCCTACCTCTCAACTGTTTTATCGTAAACCTAACCCCCCCAGGCATCGTACTCAAGGATGTACTGCACATCCACTTAATCAGTGTCATATCTGTACATTTGAGCCTGCAGATATCCTCTTCCTTTACTGCCCAGGTCTCACTACCATACAGCATTAAACACCTAATACATGCCTCATACAAAGATTCTATAGCATGGAGGGAGAGCTCTCTCAGTGTCAGGAGAGGCACCAGCTCCCTGAACTTCTTCCAACCACTCCTCACTTTAGCCACAGAGCTGCTTCCAGCCCCACCTCCATAACATAACATGTGTCCCAAATAGCAAAACTTCCACACACTCAAGATACTCACCCTCAGCATCGGTGCTTTCACACCTGACAATCTCCATATTCTCTCCCTGACACATGAAATCAGCATTATCTCAAGGTCTGCTTTATCTTATAAACAGTGCATCCTTTCTGTGCTGTACCTACAGAGTCATTGAACTGAAATGTAAGGGAAGTTCAGAAGTACAGGATGAAACAGAGAAGAGTGGTGAGGAAGAAAGCAGAGATACAGGGAAACTGAATCAGGACAACAGTACTGAGAGGGAAGGAGAAGACAGCAAGAAAAAGACCTCAGGATCATGCGAGGCAGATGCATCACTGGTTTTCACTTCAGTGGAAAATGGATGGATGCACAAGTTAGTATAAGTATTTATTTTATGTTAACTTTTTAAAAAAAGACTTAATCTTTAATCTGGTTTAGGATGAATGATTCTAATTAAGAGAAAGAAGGGCTCAAGAGGTAGTAGTATTGATTGAGTGGGAAATTAATAAAGAAACAGGAGACAGCCAAGTATTGATATGGTAACTGTAGAAATGTCATAGATAGACTACAATGAACTTCCCAAGGATGATGCACAATTGCTATTACAAAATGTGGATTAGTGAAGCTCTGTCATTAAAATGGGAAGGGACTGTGATTGTATCCATGTGCTTTACCCTTTAGTAGCAAGAAAAGAGAAGTGTGGCAGCACTGCAGTTGTGAGTATGTCTGAATCTGTGACTCCATGGATGAACTGTTGTGCCACATCATTTGTTACAATGGTTGTCATCGGTGATATGTGTGATAGGGCCTTATTGAGGGTTTCATAAATTCATTTCATACTATATAGATTGGATGATGGATGCATGGATAGTATATTTTTCCAAAGTGAATGAAGTAGTCATTCTTAATGAATGGATTTTCAACATAGCATTTGTAATATTAGGCTTGGATATGATCTGGCCTTTTGCTGTATCTTTTGTTAGGAAAGCATAGAAATATATCACACACTGAACATCCTAAGAATGTGTAACCACAATAAACAGCCCAGAGCAATCTTTGGTTTTCTAAGATATCACAACAGTGAAATTAGACATGAACAGTGTCAAAGTCATGATAATAGACAGGGTTGAATCAAATTTAGAGGAAGGCAGGCTCACTGTCCCAGTGTGCATTATTACATAAATTGTAATCTGTTGTGTGTTCATATGCAGTTATATGCAACTTTATTAAAACTTTGCATGTGGGTGAAGACTGCCACTTAGAAATGGTATAAGAATTGCATTATAAATCAGATACTATGCTATGTGTTTTATTATTCAAATCTTCAGATCTTTATCTGCACACACACACACACACAGGTCGCAGAGGGAGAGAGACGGAGCTGCTCCTGGATCGAGGGGAAATAATCGCAGAACTAGCAGCGAAAAGGAGATAGCCTATTGTGATTATGTGGTTGAATGCGTGAGTGGTGGTCCCGTCGGATATTAGTTTAAAAAAACGCAAGTTTCGGCCCTAAAAATACAAGACAAAGTGAAAAAGAAAGTTTCCATATGGTTGCATCATGGCGGAGAGAGACGGAAGATTGTTTACAACTGGCGAGGGGGAATTTGTGGGCTTCACCGAGCCAAATGTAGGCAAAGGAAGTGATAAGCTGCAAGAAACAAGAGTAGCAGGTGTTGAGAAAACGGCGGAGAGGAATGTCCAGGAGTTAAAAAAGGTATGGGAAGTAATTAAGCAGCTGCAGGAACGGACCATAGAGCAAGAGAGAGAGATCAAAGTCCTACAGAATAGACTGGAAAAAGTTACCACACGTAGTGAGGAACAAGAAAAAGAAGTCACAGAATTAAAGGTGAGTAACGAATCTGCATCAAATGAAATAAAACAGCTCAAGAGGGAGAATAAGAGGTTGGAAGAAGAAAGGGACAGAATAAAAAGTAAACTAGAGGAGTACGAATCAAAATCAAGGAGGCAAGATGAGCACATTCAGGAAATCAAGGAGCAACATAAGGGGTGGAAGAAAATACAGGAGGAAGGAAATGTAAATCTGAAGGAGATCATAGAACAGCAAAGCAAGGAAAAAGTGGAGAAGGAAGTGGTTAGAGTACTAAGAAGTAGAGAATCTTTGGTCAGGGATGTAGCAGACAAGAAAAAATGTGTGATAATCTCAGGAATAAAAGAAAAACGAATGACAGTAAGATCTGAAAGAGAGAGAGAGGAACTGAGCAAGGCTAAAGAAATAGTAGCAGTGGTTATGGAAGGAAACAATGAAGCCCAAGAAGAGATTGAAGAAGTGTTTAGGTTAGGAAAGTACGAGGATGGTGGGGCAAGGCCCTTGAAAGTAAAGTTTAAGTCCCAAGTAATAGTGAATGAAATCATAAGTAGAACGTGGAAATTGTCAGAGAAAGAGGGGTTTAAAAATGTTTGGATTAGGAGAGATGCAAATGAAGAGGAAAGAGCTAAATTAAAGGAGTTAGTAAAGGAAGCAAAGATAAAAAACGAACAACGATCGGAGAAAGAGAAGACAGAGTTCTATTGGAGAGTTATGGACCAGAAATTGAGAAAGTGGTACCGACGGAAGGAAGGAGAGACGAGAGAATAAAAAACGATGAAAAAAGTTTGAAAGTGGCGTACACAAACATTGATGGACTAATATCGGCAAGGTTAGAAATCAATGATTTTTTGAGAGCACACGAGCCTGATGTTATGTGCTTTGTAGAGACTAAATTGAAAGAAGATATTGATATTCATATGGGAGGTGGGAAATACAAATTATGGAGAAGAGACAGAAAAGAAAAAACGGGAGGAGGAGTGATGATAGCAGTGAAGGACAACATAAACGTAGATACTGTGGAAATTGCAGAGGGCAGGGCCGAAGCCATAAATTTGAAACTAGAAACTGGGGAGAATGGTAAGAGAGATATGGCAGTGGTATATGTTCCCCCTAAGACGAGAGCATGGAATGACGATGAATACCAGGAGATGTTGTCAGACATGGTTAGTTATCTACAGAAAGTGATCGAGAAAAGCAACAATATAATCCTAATGGGTGACTTTAATTGTAAAGAGGTGAACTGGGAGGAATGGGACTCGGGAGGCAGCGAAGATTCGTGGGGCACAAAATTGTTAAATATAGCAATGAATAATGTAATGACACAGTGGGTTAAAGAAGAGACACGATTCAGAGGTGATGACACACCAGCAAGATTAGATTTGCTACTATCCAAAGAACCTGATGTAATTGAATCATTAAATTATCTGTGTCCTATAGGAAAAAGTGATCATGTGGTCATTGAGTTCCAGATGATAATAGGGAACGTGGTGCCAAGAGATGAGCTTTATAGGCAAGGAAGATACAACTTTGGGAAAACAAACTTTGCAGAATTGAGAAAATTTTTTGAAAATGCGGACTGGAGAAAATTCAGAGAAACAAGAGAGATACAGAGGAAGTGGGATATCTTTTTAGACCTCTACAATCTGGGTGTGGAAAAATATGTGCCAAGAGTAAGTGGGAAAGAAAACAGGAAAAAGGTGTGGTTTAATAGAAGGTGTATAATAGCGAAAAAAGAGAGGGACATGGCATGGAACAAATGGAAAAAGAGAAGTAATATCAGGAAAAAGGAAGAATATAAAAGAACTAGAAATGAATATACAAGAATACGTAGAGAGGAAGAAAGGAACTTTGAAAAAGGTATAATTGACAAATGTAAGGATGAACCCAAATTGTTTTATAGATTTGTTAATGGCAAATTGAAGCAAAGGGAAGGAATCACCAAACTGAAAGTAGAAGGAGAGGTCTACAAGGACGCAGTAATGCAAGCTGAAGTAATGAACAAATGTTTCCAGTCGGTTTTCACTAAGGAAAGGGAGTTTGTGGAAGGAGAGGGAATGATAAGAAATGTAGTGATAAAAGATATAAAAGTGGAAGTGCAGGAAGTGTATAAATTACTGGAAGCTCAAGATGTAAGGAAGGCCCCAGGACCGGATGGAATCTCTAATTGGGTACTGAAGGAATGCAGAGAACAACTGGCGGATAAGATTCACAATTTAATTGTGTGCTCCTTGGAAGAGGGGAAAGTGCCTCGGGAATGGAAGAGGGCAAATGTGGTGCCAATCTATAAGGGAGGAAACAAGGAAGAACCCCTGAATTATAGACCAGTGTCCCTAACCAGTATGGTTGCGAAATTGTGTGAGAGAATCCTGAAAGATAGATGGATAAAATATCTGGAAGAGATGAATATTTTGACTGAAAGTCAGTTTGGATTCAGAAGTGGAATGTCATGTGTTTCCAACTTGTTGAGCTTCTACTCAAGGGCGATTGACGTGCTACAGGAGAGAGACGGTTGGGTGGATTGTGTGTACTTAGATCTGGAGAAGGCCTTCGACAAAGTACCCCACAAGAGACTATTATGGAAATTAGAGCATATAGGAGGACTGAAGGGAAGCCTCCTGGAATGGATGAGAGACTTTTTGAGTGACAGACAAATGAGGACAGTAATAAAGGACAGGACATCTGGATGGAGGGAAGTAACAAGTGGTGTCCCACAGGGCTCGGTGTTGGCACCAGTAATGTTCTTGATTTATGTAAATGATATGGTAGATGGAGTGAACAGCTACGCAAGCCTGTTTGCTGATGATGCAAAGATCTTGAGAAAGGTAGAGGTTGAAGAGGACTGTAAAATGCTACAGGAGGATCTGGATAGGATATATGATTGGAGCCGGATGTGGGAAATGAAATTCAACGCAAAAAAATGTAAAATA
>JAGKTI010002140.1:0-22249 GCA_018397915.1 Birgus latro
GAATCGCAGAAAAGGGATCACCAATGTACGAACTCCACCTATGGCTGACAAAAAGCTTACTCTTATCAGTTTCGACTAATAATGGGTCGGTAGACAACTAGAAGTAAAGACGGAGGTTGGCCATCCTTTGACTGTACCCCTAACTGTCTACTGAAGAAAAAGTCATGGTAGCTGCTGAAACTGTATAGAATAAGCTTTCCGTCTCCAAACGTTGGTAATTTTTCTCACACCTAGGGTACTGCTGCCCACTCACTTCGGCGATAGCCAATCAGTTTCTTGCTTGATATCCCTTTTATAACAGAATACTGTGATTCTGACGAGAGTATAATGTATATCAGACGTATAGCTCAGTGCGCCTCTACCCGAGCTTTCTGTATTCAAAGATTCTAAAGCGACGTATGTTTCTTTCGAGGTTTATCTTATATTAACAAGTACTTTTTATGCATGATCAAAGACGTCCGCCTGGTTTTGAGTCGCTCGCTCTCTTATCCTACGAATTTCCAAGACGCTACCGAGTATTTCGTCATAGGTACAACTCCTGATAATGTATGCATAATAAAGAAAGGTTTGGGGAATATTATGTTGCATTAAAGATGTGCAATTTTGGTTAGAGATATGGAATCATGACTTCATGGATCAGAGCGGTAGTATGTAGTATGTGTGTGTGTGTGTGTGTGTGTGTGTGTGTGTGTGTGTGTGTGTGTGTGTGTAAATGGGGTGAGCAGGATCAAGAAACGGTAAAAGTAATCCATAAAAGATTGGCAGCTACTAACAACACCCAGCAGAACAAACCACAACACCCAGCAAAACAAACCACACATCCATTCAGTCATTATTTCAGCCTCAGAAATTGTCGGCTTCATCGAACGGACGCATATTGTACAGAAAATTCACCCATTATTCAAGACTTCCATATTTTAAGCTCCATCCCACAGCCACACGCTCCACATAAAAGTTAACTCATTATTCAAGCCTCCATTACTTCAAGCTACATCCCAAAGGCGTACAATCCACATAAAATATTCACCTATTATTAAAGTCGCCAAAATATTCGGCTCCGTCCCTATCAAACACGATCCGTACAAAATATCTCCGACTCTACCTGAAGCGGGGTGGTGGGTGGGCCTGGGCGGGACAGGTGAGGGCTAGGCTGGTGCCCTCCGCCTTGCTCTCTGAGTGGATCTTGTCACTCGATGGCAGTCTGGGCCCTGAGCTGCCCACTGGCTCTATTACATGCATATATCAGTCGAACACTGGCTACAAATTAGAAGCTCGGAAATAAAGGCAGACAAGCGACAATATGTCACCCAATGAGATTTCAGTGTTAATGTACAAGAAAAAATATATATATTCTTGACTTGCCTTCCTTCATTTCTGAGTGCCTGAAATGTATTATCTACACGGTGCATGAATATTAATGATCAGCTTAACAGGATCTCACTATTCTCCAACAAAGATCTTCAGACGGGAACAACTGACGGCAACAGTACCCCCACGGTCACCATCAACTCCTGAACTTCACCAGCCAATATCCACGATCGTCAACAAATGCAATTAAACTACCGTCCTCCGCCCTCACCTAGTCCCAGTGTAACCAGAAATAATACACACGATTCCCCCCCTCCCCCAAAAAAAATCCACCTAAAATGACGTTCGCCTTACTGACCCTCGTGCAGTTGCTAGGGCATAAGAACGAATACTTTTTCTTCTACATCTTACCCTACAGCCGGCACCGGGAACCCCTGGGCCTCGCAGTGAAGAACGACATCGGAGGTTGCCGGCTTCACCACCGTCAGTAGTGTGTTCACTCGTTCCTCCCACGTGAATTTGGGGGCAGAGAACCCGACAGGCTCTGAAGGAGGGAGGGACAAACGTGTGTGTGTGTGTGGTCAATGGACGTATTTTATTTCTTCTTGCTACTACCAGACGATTTCCCTCAACTTACGAGAGAACTTTTTTTTATGAGGAATTAAATACAGCCTTCACAAACCCCACACAACGAACCCTTCTTAAGTTGAATAAAATCGTCTAGAGATAACAAAAACCACCAAAAAATAAGAGGTCGTCGTGTTGAAGGTGCCAAAACATCGGTGGGAATACCATCACCTGCCGGCCATGAGAGAGGCGAACAAGAGCGATTTGGTGCCAGGATCAGGGATAATGCCGCCATCATGCCTTTTAATGTCTTTTTGAAACACACATACACACACACAATTATTCTCTCTCTCTCTCTCTCTCTTATACAGCGCCTTCACATTGACTGGCATGAATGAGTGAGAAGATGCTAGACATATAGCATTCAGGCCTGATTTACGCTCACAAATTTATCATTCTGACGTTATTTTTCATGAGTAACCATGTGAATTGCGACACTGCCTTCATATTAGGTAGAAAGGATGAAAGATTAGTTCCATGACGCAGAGATATGTGACCTGTTCACCTTCAGTAGTAATGCCCGATTCACTACAGTCTGATAGTAAATTCCACCGTTTCTTAGATAGCAGGAAATCTGGCGATCCAAACGTATTTTCGCAGTTCGAGGGAAGTGATGTCATGACTAGTCCTTCACAAATTAAAGTACTTTTATACGATCATTTGAGAATCTAAAAATAATAATAGTAATTCATACGGCCTCACATGATGGTACTTAGTGAATATGAGTCTTTAGTAAGTTACATGGAAGTACAGCATTTGTGTGTGGTAAATGTGATGTGTACCTGGTGCGGGGAGGAGGGCTGGCCTGTGCGGGACACATGAGGGGGAAGCTTGCGCCCTCTGTCCTGTCCGTCGCAACCCTGTCTCGCGTTGGGAACTTGGGAATCGACATGCCAACCGGGTCTGTCACGACATTGCACAAAAAATATATCTGCACTGCTATTTAAATTAAAAAGGGCATATATAGAGTCAGTGAATGTTGTGAGGTCATGGTTCGATGACTGACAAGCACCCAATCTTTTCCCCACAACACGAAGAGCAACAGTCGGTTTTAGACCATACAACTTAGACGTTGTCAAATTGCCTGGTCGGCTTGCGAAGTCGAAGGAGGGGTACGTGAAGCTACTACAAATATAAACCGATAAACTCCTAACCCTTTTAGTCCCCATGAAGTGTGGCGCACGTGTTATTCTAGAGCGCGGCTGACTTACTAGTAACAAATCAGAAATGTCTCAACTAAAGGTCAGTTCGGAGGAGATCAAGTGTAAGTGTCAAAGACAGCACTCAAACATTCCCCCCACTACGACACGCAACCATCGCTTTCCACTGCAGGTCCCTGTTATTTGCCGAAGTTATTATATTCGTAAATACAGACTGCCCTGACATGTACTCATATGGACGGTATGTATTATCGTCTGTGTGGTGACATACGCTGATGTGTGACATACAGAACTGACGGGCATTAGGGAACAGGCTGTCAAGATTATGCCTTGAGTCAGACATCTCAAAAAAATAATAACTGTAAACCTACTATCACAAAACAAATACAACCTGCAAAACTGCAAATCCGTGAGCATTTCCATGAAGCACAGCACAGGTGTTGGCTGAGTGAGAATGAGACTGACTCAGACTTACCTAAACTTGGGAACGGGGTGGGCCTGAGCCTGGCAATGCAGGGAAAAGCTGGTGCCGGCAGCCTTCACCTTAGACCGCGACACGTCCTCACTCGTGAACTTGGGTCCAGACAAACCCACCGGCTCTTCAAAACCCAGGCAAGAAATTACTCAGGTTGTGCTTGAGACGGTAATGGTGAGAAACAAGAAGCCTTAGGGAGGAGTGGGCCATGTCCCTCTCTAGAGCCTGTACGAAGTATGATCACCTGTCGCCATGTTTACTGGCCACTGCACGAATAGTCAACATGTTTCGTATTGTGACCTTTCCCTACTCTACCCCCACGACTTACAACAAACTAGAAAGCCCTGTGACTTCACTTAGAGAAGATTACTATTCACTTCAGCGACCTTGGTCTTTGACCCATGACCTTCATGTCAAAACCTGGACTTGATATGGACAGTAACTACCAACCTACAAAATATCTCTGTCATGGTTTTCACAAGTGCTTAAAAGGAAGGGCAGAGGCACAGCTAACTATAGCCTACACAAAGACATCCAGATCAAACTTTCATTCAATACCTATTACGCAGCCGAAAATTTCTTTAACTTTCATCAAATGAATGAAGAAACACTGACACCCCAAAAAACTGTACGCCACCTGGTGTGGACGATGATAAGTAAACCAACATATCATTACGAAGAAAGGCACTAATATAACAGACGGCGCCAGCCGCTGCCACTCAGGCAGAATTATGACTGATGTAGAAGTCTCCAATCTTAATTTCACGAATGAGATTCACAATATAACTTATGATCACTTTTCGTCTCATACGTGACCATGATTAGTTTCTGCAGGAAGAAGAAAAGGCAATGGATGACTCTGTCCCCATTTCCCTGGTCCTTCCTGCAAAAACAAAACCTTACTTCGGGCAGTTCTCTGTGAACCTCAGTCCAGGATTTGACGTAAAGATGCCTGTGAGGTTACCTGACGGCGGGTACGGGGAAGCCCTGAGCCTGGCAGAAGAGGGAGAAGCTGGTGCCTTGAGCCTTCAGCTTGCCGCGGGTGAAGTCCTCAGTGGCCAGGCGAGGAGCGGAATGGCCAACAGGGTCTGGCCATACAACAAGGACAATACTGGCTTAAACACACCTCCTTGACAACACCTACAAATACACACTTCCAACACTGACATCAAATTTTAACACTCAAAATAACAATCTACACTAACACCTTCTTTCACATACCTTCCCCCCCCCCCCAACACTATATCTTACCCACACTCCAACACTCAAACACACCAATACACGCAAACAACACTCACACCAACACACACTCCATCACACACACTTAATGCAATCATACCAAGGCCCCCTTCCAGCAACCACACCAGCACATACTCTGATTCCCACACTTGCTTACAAACTGCACCACCCCAACTTCTTGCTTCTTGCTTTACTATCCTTATCCTTCAGCATGTAGAGTTAGATCTTGTAGTCACAGTCTACTCTGTAACAAACAGCCTCGAAAGGACCATAAGGTCTGTTGCTGTTTGCTTTCCTATGTACTCCTATGTACACTTTCAGCCTCACAACATGCAGTCTACGCAAATATTCGGAGCCTGAATTATGGATGTTCTATTTAATTCCTTCAGTATGGAAAGACAGACCCTCGGACAGAAAGGGTTTAACATGTTCTCATTAACCCCCGCAGTACGGTGACGTCTTACATGTTTCATTCCTGCTCTCACCAGATTACTATATTCTGCTTAGGAGAAACCCCTTAAAGACCGAAATTACACACACACACACACAAAAAAAATCTTTCATGAAAACCGCAGCCTTAACTCCCCAAATTGGCGAAATGTACTATAAACAAAACAAACTAATACGGCAATCATTCGCAATCACATCTATTCTGTACCAAACGACCAGTATATACTCGTACGCACAGCACAAACCACTGAAGTAAGCAGGAAACCAAAGATATAACTGCACCTCATTCAGGCTCAAATACATCACTAACAGACTCCAACACCAGTTGTAATCCCATTAACCTGAAGCAAGATAGGGGAAGAGAACTATTGCCTATGCCTCTCTCTTATGTACCAGAATTCAACGAACTTTGCCGAACTTATGTTTTCCAGCGAGAAGTGGAAGAAAATCATCGTATACTGCTTCAGGTATGTGCATCGAAGGCTTAACGACTAATTCTCATTTAATTTTCATAAATAAATTGGATAGAAAAAAAAAGGAGAGCGAGTGGTCAGACTGACGGGTGATGCAAAGCCACCGTAATGGGAGGGTGAGGTTGAACAAGGCACTTTCTGGGTTGGAAGTGTCTGTTGTCTACATGCCAGCACCTGAGTAAAACTGTAATATTTGCTCGTCCATTCTATCCATCCTACCTGAAGCTGGGTACGGGGTGTGCCTGAGCGTCACAGAACACAGAGAACCCGGTGCCCGCCTCCACTAGGGTAGTGCGAGACACGTCCTTGTTCGGGAACTTTGGGGCAGAGTGACCCAGCGGCTCTGGTATGAAGGGAAATCAAGTCAAGGAAAGACAAAATTATCAGTAGTGTGATGGCGACAGCATTTTGGAGTAGGACTATTATTCAATTCAAGTAATTAAGACCTCACACATTCGCCATTTAGGAACCCCTCCGTCTTGCTTCAGTATATTAACTCTACAAGAATCGGTCACGAAAGGATCAGTAAGTTTGTTGCCGTTTCTTTTCCTCTGTACGCTTCAGTATAACAACCTCTTCAGAATGATGGCATCTTTTGCGTTATATTCTTGTCACTACCCAATAATTCTATTTATCTTATGACACCTCTCACATGGACACGAACCCAGTGGACTGTGGGGTGGAGTTAATTTACTGTCCCTCATCTTCCTTTCAGAGGATAGGAAGGGAGCTAAAAGAACTCTGTATATCACCCGTTTATACAAAATATCCCCACACTTACAATGTCATTGTGGTTCCCGTGCTATTACTGTTCGTGGGTTACCTTTTTCTTTTTCACTGGTTTCACTTACGAAGTACTGGTTATGCCCAGCAGTTGGACGAGTAGTATGTAAATTTATCAATTGTCACGTCCTACCTGAAGTTGGGAGTGGGGTGTCCTTGAGCCTCACAGAACACAGAAAACCCTTTGCCCGCCTCCACCAGCAAGCCGCGGGAGAACTCCTTGTTGGGGAAATTTGGGGCAGAGTGACCCACAGGGTCTGGGTGGTAAACAACGTCATTAGCAGTGGGGTCATACCCGTACATGGCATTATCGATGGCTTTAAACAGAATGATCTGGTTGTTGTTCAGGGACTGGTCTGCTCTCACTCATGTTTGGAAGAGTAAGTCCATTCGCCACTCTCAAATACTAAACACTGTTCTGATAAATGAACCGTTTTCAGTACCTAGCTGATGCAAACTTCAAGACGATTTTATTCATCTTACGAAAGATATCTCGTATTGAAAAGCTCAAGATTTACTCTTATAAATAAGGTGGCTGTACAAAATCCTCCCTCGCATGAATCCCTACATTACGATACTTATTACATTTCTTTTTTTACTACCGCCAGACGTTATCATTTAGCTTAGTGTATATTCTTGCAGTGAAGAGTTAAAGCTCGCAATTAATGCCTTCGGTAAGATTTTTTTTATAATTATTATTAATTCCCATCGTCCCAATATTTTCCCTAAGTTAAGAGAAGCCCCTTGGACTGATAGAGTCACACTGTTATTACTGTGTCAGCGCTTTACTTCATATATCAATCGAACTTGTCATCATCATCATCATAATAACTCAAACTTCCACCTAAGAGACTGCGTGAAGTTGTAGTCCAAAACAAAGGCAAATGCAAGAGAAGAACGCTCTGTGAAATAGGCCATAAAAGCTTTCACACAATACTAAAACCTTCTAAATCGAGGCATCATTTCACAAGCAAAACCATCAGCACATTTTTCCCTTTCTAAACACATTTCCGTTCTGCCTTACATCTCACCGCCTTACAACCAACAAGAGGCAACAACAACAACAACAACAACACGTCAACAACTTTACGGCAAACCATCAATAACCAACAAAAAGTTTTACTCCTTTACTTTTCATTAAAACTTCATACACAGCTGAAATATGGCCACAGTTAGGATGTAACATTTCACGTCCTGTGGTGTTCGTGGATTACATTTCAATTTTCACTCGGTCTGTTAAATCCCTGCGATAAGATGAGCTCCTCTTCTTACTTTTGCTAACGACATAAGACATCTTGAACATAAGAGAAACTGCTAAAATGAAAAGGGCTAATCAAGGACATATCTAACCCCTCCAGCTGGGAAAGTCTCTCCTAAGCTAACTAAGATCCCACGATCCTCATAATGAAATGGGTATGAACGTTGGCTCCGTTGGGTTAAAACTGTAGGAGATGTCTCTGTATTATTTTTTTTCCCTACTTGTAGCTGGGAGTAAGCATGCATAAAATGTTACTGCAGTTCTCATAGAATTACTGCTCCTGAGTTACCCATCTCATCTTTATTAGATCCACTCAAAGGTTTGACGTGTCAAGTGTAACAACCGCAAATGTACGACTGTTGGGCAAATTTCATTTTTCACGTCCTACTTGTACCTGAGAGTCGGGTGTTACTTTCTCGCTATGCATTATCTCTGCCTAGAGGGGTGATTGTGTTAAGTGTCATAATAAAAGACTTACTATACGAATGCTTTTTAAATTCCTGCCTTTTACGTCCTACCTGTAGCTTGGAGTCGGGTATCCTTGGGCATCACAGAACACAGAAAACCCTGACCCCGCCTCCACCAGCATGGTTCGGGACACCTCCTTGTCGGGGAAGTTTGGGGCAGAGTGACCCACTGGCACTGGGTGGTGAACAGTGGCATTAGTAGTGGGTCAGTGTAGCGCCTAAGCCGATTAAAAACAGGAGCTGGGATTACATGAGGACAGATGTGGCTTTACTCATGTCTGTCAGAGAAAGTCCATTCGCCTCTCTCAAGAACTAGCTTCTCTTGAATGAGTTTCTCTTAGTGTTGTGCTTCTCCTTGTTAGCCCTGTTAGACGGAGGTGTGCTGAATCCATGCGATCATAACAGATTTGCCTACCTAAAGTGTCCTCTCAAATGAGCCAAAGTAGCACTCTGCTCCTTACTGCAATGACTTTAGTGAAGATCTCTCATTCCGTATTTGACTCCTACTACTTTAGATCAAACTGTGGTTTACCTGAAAGCTGGCGTGGGATGCCCCTGTGCCTGGCAGAGGAGAGGGAAGCTGGTGCCGACCCGCCTCACCTGAGTCCGCGACACATCAATGTTGGGGAATTTAGGCCCCGACAGTCCCACCGGCTCTGTCAGGCACAAGAGGCGTCAGCTGCACCACCAAGCCACGACGCTTAGCAAGGACACCCGACGAACAAGAAGCGTTTACATTATCTACTGTTGATTGGGCCTGTGGCCAGTATACTATCCCTCTTAAAACACGAGGAGATACTGCATAAAAACCAGGGCAATAAGAAAATCGAGGAAGATTTACAACCGAGGATTATTAAATCGAGATGTGAAACCGTAGAAATACGAACACCTAACACGAAGACGAGATCCACTGCTATACTGGGGAGACACGGAACAGGTTAGTAGTCAACAAGACTAAGTAAACAAACTGGAGATAGAATGTTTGTCCAGCAATGGGTAAACTACGACTGCAGATGAAGAAACTGAGGATCTAGTACAACTTTTCTCTCCATGAAACTGCAAGGGACAGTCACAGTTATTAAAACTTCTTCATAGGGTCGTGTCTTACGCTATGATATGCTGCCTTGAAATCACCAATAAATCTGTTGTTCGCTTTCCTTTGGACTACTACTTTCTTTTATCTTGCTTTGGGCCATGGTCCTTACCGTGACAGGTGATGGGATTACCTGAACTGTGGTGGTGGATGTGCCTGGGCCTGGCAAGGGAGGGTGAGTGTGGTAGCCGCCCTGCGAGACTGACTGCGGGAGGTGTCGCTGAAGGGGAACTTTGGCCCCGACAGACCCACCGGCTCTGTGTGGGTCAGGTGAGGTTCTTAAACTTTACAATCTTGAGGCTGGCAATATTACACCACCTTCAGTCCGTGCTCAGAGCCCGATGTTGACGTCAGTATCGAAGGAAGCCAGTGCCGGTATAAAATAAAGACAAAAACTTGCCGAGTTAGGAAGGCCCAAACAAAGTCATATCAACCATCAGTACCGAGAAAACAGTGGAGCTTTTCTTCAGAGCATAAGATTTCGTTGTATCGTCAAATATGGATGGCTACTTGTGTTTGCTTTTTGCTGTTACGCTCTCAGGTCTGCTTTCATCAAACAATCAAACATGCAATAATACCCGAGCCATCAACTCGATTAGGTACCGTCATGATATCTGTGTGCGGGTGGAAGAGTTATGGATGGAGCTGCCTGTATCTTGTGAAGGGGATATGGAGTGGTTTTCCTGTGCGGATGGAGGTGCTGCATAGAGGTTTGTGTGTGGTGGTGGAGTAATTAGAGATGTGTTACCTGTGTGATGGTGGTGGATGAGCCTGTGCCTGGCAGTTCATGGAAAGGGTGGAGCCTACTCGCTGGCGGGTGCGGGATAGGTCTGATGCCGCCAGCTGGGGGCCCGTCAAACCCACAGGGGCTGAGGACACCAGGGACGTCACACACCACACCATACGCATATACCACGCCATTCACGCACACACACACACACACACACACACACACACACACACACACACACACACACACACACACACAACACTGCCTCCTCCAACTCCCACACAAAAACTCAATACCCTACACGAAGCCTTAATGCTGAGACGTAACGGTTCCATGAAGCAATATTTCGTTATGTAGTTTTAGGAAAACGAAGAACAGCGTGACCTGCGACCCTGACGATGACGACATAATGACGATGATGGCCTTCCCGTCATGGCCTGATCTTACTTCCACTCAAAAAGCCTTTGTGTCGACGCCCCTCTGGTAATATTCCCACACGTTTCATAGTTGTGGTCTGGAGTTGCCAATGAGCTTAAAAAAGGTAAATTAATAAGAAATAAATAACATATTGATATACTAGTGTCTATGAGCATTAGGCAAAAAAAAGTACCTTCATCACATCCTCCTCCTCATCATCATCACAAGCAGTTGACAGCTTGTTCCCAAAGTGAATAAATTTGTGCGGTTTAACAGGAATAAATACGTCTTAGTACTGAAAAGGTTAAAATCGTCACCGAGGGATCGCGTGTTGGATCTCACACAAGGGCAAATTGTTGACAACAGGAAGAGAATTCGGTAGCAAAGAGCTACGCGCCTCAGTATAATCCTGTCAACGGCTTAGTCCATCAAGTGAGAAATAAATATTGTAAAACTGCTTCACAATGCAATACCGTGGTGCCTTCCGGTGTAAATAATTGTGTATATGAAGTGTGATAAGTTCCCGTGTGTGTTGTGGTTGAAAGGTTACCTGAAGGCTGGGGGAGGGTGTGCCTGTGCCTGGCAGTGGAGAGGGAAGGTGGAACCAAGGCGTCGGCCCTGAGTGCGAGAGAGGTCAGAGTCCGCCAGCTGGGGACCCGTCAGGCCTACTGGGGCTGTGGGTGGGAGGGCACGTCACTCACACACCTCACAGCCCACACATCTCACACATACACACTTCACTCCAAACACACACTCACGCAACTGATGTCACTCACAGCCCATACTCTCACCCCCCTCACGTCACTCAACCAACACACTCTCATGTCATTCACGCCACACACTTTCACATCACAAACTGTAACACTAACAACGATCACATCAAACCCTACACTCACAAACAAACTTTCACCACAACACATCAACTTACAACGGCCAGACGACATCCTACACTCACACAGACTTTACACTCATGATAGTAACAATGTCCCTCACCACACAAACCTGACATCACATATACTTACACCTGGCAGATACACGCCTGGCACACTAACATTTGACGCTCCTGTAACTCACACCCACTCATTGACACCCCAGGTTACTCAGGGAGGGGACCCGTCAGGCCTAGCTGGTGACAGGGACGGGAAGTCACGTCAGTCATAACCACACCTCACCCAACCACAGTCCACACTCTCACGCCACTCAGAACAAACATTCTCACACCCTGAACACAACTCACAACTCGTAAATTCCCATACACTTCACACACACACACACACACAAACACAAGCATACCTAGCACATTCATGACATCCACACACACACACACACACCTCACATGTAAGCTACTTTACACACACTCAGTTAATACACTCACAACTTGCACTCATACCCTCTTGATGCTCGGTCATACCGCAACACACTCACAACTCGTCATCCACACGCACTGAACAACTACAACCCAAGAAACCGACTACCTCTGCTATTCCTCTGCATGAGTAACCATTTTATCCCTTTTTACTCCGTTCAGAGCATCATCATCGCGATTATCACCACCACCGTCATCATCATCATAAACTTGTATCGTACCCATCTAGGTGAAAGCCGAGTTGTGTCATATTTTGTTGCTTTCGATGCTACTGTCAATACTTTGCAGGAAACCGAACGGGTCAGAAGACTCAGGACTCGGGACTAGATTACTAAAACGTATTTGATGGTCCTGTGGTCTGAACACAAAGGATACAATAAGACTAATGGTAAGCAAGTTTCATGAAGGGTTTCGCCTCTAATACCTTCAGGGTGAATCTTCAATCTCTTCAATATCCATGTAGGACTGACATTCTTCTTAGTAACTCACACACGTCCGAATGCATTCATCTGTGATTCTTCTTTGGGTACAAGTTTTGGCCACAATAGTATATGGTACTGAACCATTCTAAGACCACAGTGATATGCCAAAGCTAAAAAGGTACTGTCATGGTCCACAGAAACGAACTCAACTCAAAGACAAAACATTCACAAAAGTTCTTACAACTTTTCCTCGATGAAGAAGTGCGGCGCTGCACAAACTATCACCTCTGACTTGTACTTTCGTCCTACCTGGATAGAGGGGGCGGGCTGCCTTGAGCGGGACAGAAGAGAGAGCATCCCTGACCACTGCCAACTGAGGTCCGAGTCAGGTCATCCAGGGGGGTCTTGGGAGCCGACAAACCCACAGGATCTGTTGTTTAATGCACACTGCTTCTAACCTCCCTCGCTACCAGAAGTTTAATCCACTCTTCAAAAAATCGTCTAAAGTAGCAAGGATAACTGAACAAGGCCTCATCGTAGTCAAATGGTAAATCATGCCGTTAGCTACATCTCCCTTCGCACGCACTAAAGCCTGAGAGATGGTCAAAGTACCCTTCTCATAATCTCGTACAAATGCTGATCTTACAAACTTAAAATTTCGCTCTTCCCCGGTGATACTCTTTACTAAAACTAACACTTTAATCTTCCCCTGGCTATAACCGTTACTCTTTTCCTTAGCGACAAAAAATCCTGAGACTCTATTAACAGGATACTTGGCTTAATCTAACACAAATACTGATCCTTTAGCTGGAAACTCTCATTGTTCTTCTGTGACAATGTATAATAAAACCGTTTTCTTTTCTTCCCTTAACAATAACCCAGACATTTCTTCTCTTTACACGCCGTAAAAAGCTTCGAACCAACAATGCAGTACCTACCTTATAATCTCATACAATGACCCAATGAACGTAATAAGCTCTTTGTTCTGCGGTGATAAATTTCACAGAAACTAACATTCTCAACTTCCTGAACAACGAGACCAAAAAGACTGGCTGGCAATGTCTATCCAACGGTCATGGGAGAGGGAAGGGAGGGAGTGGAAGAGGGGAAGAGGGGAAGCGTGAAATCAGTACCTGTGTGCCGTCTGTTCTATTTTCTTCTTACTACCACCAGGTTTATCAAACTGTAAGAATTAGATAAAGTCTTCATCAACCTCTTCAACACGAGAGGTCTTAAAGCTAGGCAACGTAATTTCGCTGTGAGGGAGCGAGAGCAAAATATTTAAAAACATCGTCGCACTGAAGAATAAACTAAATAAAAACGTCGCACTGAAGGAGTAAAGAGCCGCGAGCTTAACCCTGACACCCGCAACCCTATACTTTTACCCTACTCCACCACAGCACCGGAAGTTTGGCCTACCCCTGAAAACTTTAGCACCGTACGTTTACCCCAGTGACCCCAAACCGAAGTACAGCCTCCATATAAAACCAGCAAAATTCAGCCTACCCAAGAGAGCCGCAGCACCCTGAAACCCACACGACCTAAAGTTAGCATACGTATGAAAGCTGTAGTATCTGTTTTAGAGCCACAGTGCCGCATGTTTACTCCTATTACCCGCATTGTCACAAGTTTAGTGTACCCCTAAGAAACAAGCTCAGTCAACCCCCACGACCAGCAAGTATAGTTCACCTGTGAGAGCTTACCCCTCAGTCTACCCATGAGCGTTTACACCTAATGCCAGCAATACAAGTTTAATCTACTCATAAGAGCCTCAAGTTTGCCTCCAAGTCCCATAGGTTCATCCTCTAAGACTCACAGCACCGCAAGTTTAGCCTATACTTCACCATAGCACCGAAGGATTAGTCTACTCCACCACAGGATCAAAAGTTCAGCCTACCTATGAGATCTGTGGCACCGCAAGTTTACGGATAAGACCCTAAGTGCTGTCAATTTCGTCCACTCCTCCCCAGCATCGCAAATTTATTCTACCTCTGAGCTCTGCAGCAGTTTACGAAGAAGACCCACAACGCTGCAAATTCAGTACACTCCTCCACAGTACCACAACTTTAGCCCATCCTTGAGAACCACAACCCAGCAAGTTTACGCCTCGCCTGATGATGCAACTTTGGCCATCCGTCACAGTATTGCGAGCAAAAGGAGGGCCAGGTCTGACGGTGAGGACCAGGTGGCCACATCACGCGGATATACACGCACAAACACAGACATCTCAAACACTCTGCAAGCTGGCCACAAGCATCTAAAAAATGTAGAACCCTTGTTTTGTCGCTTAACTGTGTGTGTGTGGGGTGGCAGGGGATATGGATGGTTTTAATTTTTTCATCGCCTTTGCTTACACTGATATAACTTTATATATCATATACCATGGAATAAAACATTCTTGCTTTCCATACTCCTTTTTCCAAGAAGCTTTAAGTCAACTTTTCTCCTTATGCATCCGACTGATTTTGGGCATACAGTGCACTGGTTAGTCTGCTGTCTAAGGCCCAGCAGTCCCCCCACCTTCCACTATACAGCCTCCTAGGTCACAGCTTCAACACAACTATCAAACCTTCTCTAATGCAATAGATCCACAACTGTATAACGCTAGGTGAAAAGGGACAAGCAGGAAGCAAACTTTGACCGCCAGGGTGACCGGCCAAAGAATCGAATTGTGAATTGAACCAGGGTTCTTCCAGTTGGGAGCTCAATGTGGAATCTACTGCTCTCCTGGGAGTGCGTGTAACGTACCTGTATTGTGGGAGAGGAAAGCCCTGAGCCCGACACAGGAGACCAAAGCTGCTTCCTGCCTCGTGAATGGCCCTTACGATGTCCACACTGGCCACACGCGGGGGTGAGTGGCCCACTGGGTCTGGTGGGGGAGGCCTGGGATGTCTACTGTATACTACCACAATTTTTCTGTTTTGACGCCTATGCCTTGTATCCATCCTGCCTGCTCAAAATTAGCACTCAACACATTTTTCAAGCGTCATTTTCTTCATCAATAGCCACAACTATATTGTCGGCAACTCTGTCGGTTTCGTACTGGTCTCACTTTCGGAGGAGGCTCTGACGTGGGTTCGATTACCAATGCCTGCCATTGATTTTGGTGGGAGGACGCACACAGATTAACGGCTGTCTGCAGCAATTAAATAACTAAATCTACACCACTACAACACTGGCCTTTGTTTTTCCGTCTGTCATTCGCGATTTATTTTGCATATTACATTTCAGTATTATCTCGTACGTTAACTTAGATTTTCAACATCTTCAATACGATGACCTTCACCTAATAGTGGCAGATTTTACCTCCACCGCAGAACCTTGCTGGCGGTATAACTTATTACTTTCACTAAGATAATTTTTCCCCTTCATAAAAATCTGGCGTTGACAAGAGTAAGACATAAATTTCGTCATCGTCGAAAAGGGTTAATTCATGTCTGAAACGTTGCAAAAGTTTTTGCAACCAAAATAGACGAATAAAAGAAAGCCACATAAAAATCCGACAATCCACAACAAATATGTAACAAAGGGCACACTGAAAATTTATGCAGGGTTAGATGTATTTATATGTGCAACAGCCCTTGTGTGATACAATACGATACCGTAACTTCTGGGAGGGAAGGTAGCAGCTCCTTCCCTTTGGAGAGAGTGATAATTTAAATTAATACTTCCTCACTGTGGTCAAGTACGGATCGGGAAAGGGTTTTCACAGCGGAAGTACTGCATGTGGATGTGAGTGTGTTGTGCTGGTTATGCTTATGGGTGTTAGGGTCTGTATGTTATCGAATAAACCGACTAAGTGCCAACATTAGCCAATGCATGCTTATAAATGGACATACTACGAGCCCCCATTCTGTGTCGAACACGAGAGTAGACGACTACGACAGCCAAGTTTTCTCATTGTCGCAAAATGCTAGGTATAGGGCGGCAGGGCATGCTTATTTTCTCTGCCCATGTTTATGATGTTATTGTTGAAGCTGGAAATAAGCTCAATGTTTATTCTTAAATAAAAGTGTACCTGAACTGGGGTACAGGGTGGCCCTGAGACTGGCAGAAGAGGGGGAAGGTGGAGCCCCGCCGGTGTGCAGTCTGTATCAGGTCCTGGCTCGGGTCTTGTGGTGAGGAGGCCGCGACGGGCTCTGTCGGAGCACCCAACACCATCCAAACCAACGCTCACAACACAACACAGCACACAAACATACAGCCCACAATAACGCCCACACCTGATTCAATATCCCTGCCTTCTCCCATGACAATACCACCAGTCATCATAACCATCATCTTCCCAGCCCTTAACTGCATCTGAAAAAACTGTATGGGCCGATACTGCATCATGTTCGCTATCCTCATCAGCGGGATGACACAGAACAAGCACGGTTGTCACTGACCCACTCACTTGCCTCCAAAGTTGCAAAATAAGGTGTGTGCCAAGATCAAAGCAACAAGTTTATTTGGGGCTCTGGTATGTACCTGAACTGTGGGACGGGGTTGCCCTGTGAGTGACAGAAGAGTGGGAAGCTGGAGCCTCGAGGATGTGACGTCCTGATCAGGTCCTGGCTTGGCACTTTAGGCGCAGAGAAGGCCACGGGCTCTGCGGACACCCAATATAACCATTCATTTTTTATTTTTTTTGTACTTTCATGACCTACGACATCCAAACCATTTTATTTATGGCACCCACTGATTATTTTATTCAGGTTAATAGTAGCCGCTCGTAAACCGTAAGTGTTTTTGTAGTGACACATCATAAACTTTTACTATATACCTATAGTGCTGCTACTGCCGGACGAGTCTATTCAACTCGGGAGTGGCCCTTCATTATCTACGCGCCACGCAAAATCCCTTGTATCAGACTATAATGAAGACGGACCAAGATCAACAAATACTCACCTACGAACATTCCCACTCTAGCACGTCGCGCATGAACTATTTATACTTCCCCCTGACAAAAGACGTGCGAGGGTTATGAATGCGAGACAAAGGGAAGGGTAAAAAGGGTAGAGAGCTGCTATTCACACCTCTGGGAAGCTCACTGCCTTTTGTGCATCTGATTACAAGTGGGTATTTGCGAACGTGTACCTCAATGTTTGTTTGGACAATTGTGCATACTTTAGTCGTGTGTGTGTGTGTGTGTGTGTGTGTGTGTGTGTGTGTGTGTGTGTGTGTGTGTGTGTGTTTTAACCCTCATTCTCTCTCTCTCTCTCTCTCTCTCACACACACACACACACACAGACACACACACACACAGACACACACACACACACACACTTCACCTGACTCCAAGCACCACTCAAGGGGTCAAAGAACGCAATAAAGCCACGAAGAACCCCAGCATGACGACCCTCTAACCCACCACCTCTTTGCACTCTCACAGTTTGGGTGTCAAAATTAAAGAAAATAAAAGAAAGAAAGAAAGTAGCCGTATTCTCGTGGACTTGGGGGGGTTTATAATTAATGCACATATCCATTATCATCACCATCATCATCATCATTCTCAGTATCATCGCCATCACTATCATTCATCGTCATCATCATCATCTCTCTACTCCCCTTCAACAACATCAATCGCCTCATCATCACAGCAGCAAAATCAAAACACGATGACCACCACCACATCACCACCACCACCACCACCGTCACCAGTACAATCAATATACGTCTCCTGATCAGCATTACCATAATTTTTATTATTATCACCAGCCTCATACCACCAACACTGTCATCACCACCAACATACTCCTACTCATCACCTTCATTATCAGTACCTTCGGAGGAGGTGTTGGAGTGGCATGAACTTTACACTCTAGAGCCATATCATAAGAAACCACCATCATCAGTCCCTAAAGCAAGGCGCTAGAGCGGTGAAGACACCAGCTATAATACGGGAAAAGTCAACTAACACTGCCAGTATTGTGCAGGAAACTGAACCCGGGAGTCTCAGTTGAGAGCCACGCAACATTCCACTGTACTACGACCAGGTAAAAGTGTCTCACCTTGTCACAGACGTATAACGCAAGTACCTCTGCTCACAAATGTTGGCCTGAAGGAGAGACAATCCCCTAGCACTAGGGCAAGTAGAAGCTTTAAATTATACCCAAAGCACATCCGGCAAGTCGGACGGTGGAGGCGCAAGGTTAACACATACTGTATAGCCACACCAACACCATCATCACCTAGTACCTAAATCGAGGGGGTGGGTTGGCCTGAGCTTGACACACCAGCGCCATATCTGTGTTGGAGGGCACCGTCACCGTGTTGATCTTGTCGTCTGATGGTAGGCGAGGTGCTGAGCTGCCTACGCCCTCTGTGTCGTCAAGGGGGTGTAGGAGGTTAGTTGGAGGGAGGGAGAGACGGAGGACGGGAGGGGAAGAGATGGGGTGGGAGGAAAGGGAGAAGTTGTATGTAGTAGAATAGGTGGCAAGGTGAGAGGGAGGTAGTGGGTAAGAGGAGCCTCATCTATAATACACCAGTACACAGCCAGCCTCTCACTCCCAGGGACACACACACACACTGCCGTCTCCTCCGCCCACCCTCATCACAACCAACCTTCCCTCGGACGCCTCAGAAATATAATACCAGTAAACTCTTCGTTAAGCCATTTCGCGCCACAACAAACATCATCATCACCATCACTGCCATCATTATCAACACCATCATCATAATCACCATCGCCTTATTTATTATCGTCACCATCATCATCATCGTCATCATTGCTATCGTCACCACCACCACCATCATCATCATCTCTCTTAATACTACTCCCTACTACTTTAGATTTCGCTAGGATCTTAAAAACTGTAGATACAAACACAAAATTCATCATCACCACCTTCACTCTAATCCCACTCTCCAACACGGGGATGGCAGGAAACGGCTAAGAAACAATTGGTGGTAAAATACGAAAACATTCTCCAGACGACTGACTCAGCGAGACCAGTCATCGTATAGGTAAATTTCTGTCCACTATCACCGCCACAACCATCATCATCGTCATCATCACCATAACCATCATTACCACCATAACCACCACCACCACAACCATCATCACAATCCCCCTAATTCCTACTACCAGAAACAGTAATAAAAATACACAAAAGGAAAAACTCTAGAAACAAAAATATATTACCCATACATAAGCCAACGCACCGAGGAAGTGAAAAACGCATGGAAAATTTCTATCCATCATCATCATCATCATCCCGACTCGTACTAGGAGACACAGCAACAGAAATACGCAAAAGCAAGAGAAACCACAGGAACTAAAATAACTTCCCACACACAAGCCAACGCAGCGAGGAAGCCGATATCGTCTAGCGAATTTCCGATGCGTATATAGAAAGAAGGCGCATAAAATGAGGCCAACTTTGGTGGCCACTCCTCGCACCGCCACCCACAGTATTCCGGGCTGGCGAAAATAAACGCGGTGCTGCCATTAAAGGGGAGGGGGAAGGAAGGGAGATGAGGTTTGGGGTGGGGGAGGAGGGCAGGTGGGAGACAAGGAACGGCCGAGTAGGGGAAAGGAAGATACGGATAGGTAAGGATAAAAGGGGACAGCATGAAACTAGGGACAGATGAGGACAGACGGGTGATGACAGAAGACTCAAGGTGATGGCTAAAGGGAGGTGGGAGGAGGAAAACAGGGACAGGTGGGAACAGAATGGTGACGGCTGCGAAGGGGAGGAGGGAGCATGGGATGAGGCACAAAAGGGGACAGGGGAATAATGAAAGAAGCCTCAGGGAAGAAGAGCGCATCAAATAAATAGCACAGAAGGGGCAGGACTCGGAAGGATATGGGGACAAGAAGGAAGATGAAGTAATTACAAAGGAGAAGGAAGATACAAGTAGGAATAAAGGAAGAGGGAAAACCAAAAACGAACAGGTAAAAACAAGGGGGGGGGGGACGAAAGGTCACAAACTGCAGGAAAGGAAGAACAGTAAAACTAATGGAACGACATAGGCTGGGGAAGAGGGGGAATATACTGTATGAGCAGAAAAACAACACAGACTTGGGAAAATAGGAGACACAGACTGGAATGATGAAGAAAACTATAACAAATTACCGAAATAGGGAGAACTTTAAGAGAAGAAAAAACGACACAGAAAGAGGGGCACACAAGAGAAACGGACTGACTGGGGGAAAAGGAGAAAATAAGAAACCCAGGCAGGGAAAAGAAGGACACTGTATGACAAAAATTGGAGGGAAAGGCGGGACAAGGACTGATATAACAGGGCGACAAGGAAGGACAGAAGCTATTTATATCCAAGGGGGGAGTGGAAGCAAAAGAGGGAGAAGGGAGAGAGAGAGAGAGAGAGAGAGAGAGGAAAGGAGGAAAGGAAAATTAGAAAGGGAGAGGGAACAGGATGAATCGGAGGGGAGAAAATGAAACACGAGACACAAAACAAATGAAAACAAAATACGAAAAAGACATAGCAAAAGAAAGGGTTAAAAAGGGGACATAGGAAAACAGTAAATAGGAAAAAAAAAGCTAAAAACGACATGAAAAAGGTACTAAAAACAAACCAGCGAATGACACGAATGGGCCACAAAGATCCATCTAGGCACATACCGAAACTGTGGGAGTGGGTGAGCCTGTGCGGGGCAGAAGAGAGAGACCGGGGAACCAGCTGACTTCCCCACTATGTCCCCCCTCTCACCGCTGGGCAGGTCTGGCTTGCTACTACCCACTGGGACTAGACGAGCCAAGGGGGAGAGAGGATGAGAAAGGTGAGGGAAAGGATGAATGAGGAGCGAGAGGAGAAGTGGGATGAGGGGGAGGGGAGAAGAAAGGAAAATGAGAATAAGGAGTAGGGGAAATGGGTAAGAAGCGAAAGGGAAAGGGAGATGAGAGTAAAGAGAAGGAATCAATGAGGAGATTGGGAAGGAAGGAGAATGAGAGTAATGAGAGGAAGAAATGAGTGAGGAAACTAGGAAGGATGAAGAATTACAGTAAGAAGAAGAAAAAATGAGGTGACTGGGAAGGAAGAAGGATGAAAATAAGGAGAGGAATGAATGAGTGAGGGGACTGGGAAGGAAGGAGGATGAGAGTAAGGAGAAGAAGGTAGAAGTGTGGAAAGAAGGAAAACGAGAGGGAAGGAATGAAGCTGGGAGACAGGGATAAGAAAAAGAGTTGTCAGGGAAGGAAAGAAATGAGAATGAGGGAAGGAAAACAAAAACAAGATACGAAGGACAAAACCATAACGACGTGGAACCAAGGAAGTACACAAAAAAGAGAAAGCAATAGAAAGACCCCCTCAGGACACAAAAGAACATTAAATAAGACAGACAAAAAAAGGGGCTATAAGGATTTGGGGACGTACCGAAATTGCGGGGGTGGGTGGGCCTGTGCGGGGCAAAAGAGGGGGACGGGGGAGCCAGCAGACTGCCCCACTATGTCCCCCCTCTCACGGGTGGGCAGGTCAGGCTTGCTACTACCCACGGGGGCTGGAGGGGTCAGGAGGAGAGAGGAGGGCAATGAAAAATTGGGGAGAAAGGGGGAGGGGAATGAGAAAGAGAGGAGAGAGAGGGAAACGGGAGAGAAGGGTGAGTGAGGGAAGCAGAGTGAGAGGAATGAATGAGTCACAGTGGTAGGGAGGAGGAGGGATAAGAGGGAAGACAAGTAGGAAGGGAAGGAAACGAAAAACGAGAAGGAAGGGATGGTGACAATGTAGCAGAATGCTGAACTGGTGTGCAAGGGAAGTAAAATCGACCTCTCGCTGGTGCAGGGTCTAATGTGGAGTTTTGGATTCGTTAAAACAGCTTCAACTGATCTTCACTGGGCCCACCGAGATATAAAAGACCCCTGTTAATATTAATACTGAGTGAGACAGACGTTGCATATGCGCGTTCAATTTGGACGATGGGTGTTTGAACCCGAATGGTGACATGTGAGGGAATATAACGTCATTTGTTTTTTAGTATGGCTCATGGAATGGACTATCTAATCTATACTGAGAGAGAGAGAGAGAGAGAGAGAGAGAGAG
>JAGKTI010002140.1:27844-42138 GCA_018397915.1 Birgus latro
ACCTCGAAGTTTTGTGCCTTGTTCCTGGTGGGCAGCCGCGGACCAGACAGGCCCACACCCTCTGCAACACCAACACATCACGCACCACAGTACACACACTCTCTCTCTCTATCATAAGGACTCCCTGCCGTTTGGTAAGGAGGATTTGTACTGTACACCATCATAATAATAATCAGATTGGTTCCCGTATCATCACTGCAATAATACGCTAAAATCAACTCGCACCTTACTAATTCCGCCCTTGTCAAACATCGATGATCATCACCTGTTACGTTAATAATACCCGTTATCTAGTTTTGAATCTGTGTTTTAGTTTATTTTGAAGAAGACATCAGAAGGGTTGACCACTGATCAGTCGGTCTAGGCCGTGGGTCTGACATAATCAGACGCCGCGTGACTCTGCCCCACTGATCACAGACATTAACGCCGAGTGACTTCGCCCTACAAATCACACACGCACTGATTAGGCCTCGTGTGTAATTTCTACCTGTCTTCCCCGTCAAAAACAAGGTAGAGACGTCGTAGCCTGTAACATGCCTGCCGATGCTGAAGTATTAAAAGCACGACCCAGTTATCATTCTAGTTTAGGTCAGCAACGCGCTTGTCAGGTATATGGGCGTGAAAAGGATGCTCTCCTGTTTCAGCCACTCACTACCTCACCCCACCACCTTCATCTCCACCCTGCACCACGGTATTATGTTTCACCCTATAACCTCACACATATTTCCATAAACCCACATCCCGACACTCCAGTAGGGTGTTGAGTTCCGCCCTCGAATAACAACACTGACCTCTGTAATATGACACTTCACAGCCCTACACTACTCCACCCCCCCTCACACCACTACAAAATCTTTTTCTCTTAACGGGTGGTAGGCTACACGAGAACTCTTTAAAAAATGACGCCATCATCACCATCTTTAACACTAATTTGAAAGACATGAACAAGATGGAGTGAGCTAGACTGTTGCCATGTACACCACCCAACTCAACTCATATTCATATACAGTCAAACACAATAGACGACATGGTACACTGGGTAAAGCTGCACATGTTTCCATACAACAAAACAAGTCATTGTGTTCAGTCCTACATTACTAAGCCAACAAAACATCACAACATCTAAATCCGCCCTACTGCAGTCTCGGTGGGGTCTTCGTGCTACAGATCTGCTCAGTTGGAAATCACGAGGCCATCTAACAATAATAATACCGTAATACCTAAAAGAACACAAATACCATCAACAACATCAACAGACAAACGGTACTTCTTTTGGGAATGGGAGAGTTGGGGTGAGGGTACCTGAAGTCTGGTGGGGGGTGTGCCTGGGCCTGACACAGAAGGGTGGTGGGGGTGCCAGCTGCTACAAAGAAGGTGTCGGAGCGGTCACGAGAGGGCAGTCGAGGCCCACTACTGCCTCCACCATCTGTTAACATCATACTCACTCTTATTCAGTATCTCACGTAATCACTATCATTCACTCGCTTAAACTTCCTTGCCCCACCCCACACTCATTCACTCACGTGTCACTAGCTACACAAAGTTTACTATTCCTTTCACTACCTGTAACATCACACACACACATTCACTCTTCTGTGCTCCAGTTGAGGGGGGAAATGGGTGATGGATGGTAGCACGTCCACCTTGCACTTGGAAGAACTCGAGTTTCGATTCTCGTGACAGTCAGATTCTTGGAAAAAGTCTGTTTCCTCCTTGTCCCTGTTTACCCCGCAATACAACCAGGGATCTGGATATAACAACGATTGCTGCGAATCGTATTTTAGGGGAAGACTAGGGCTAAAAGAATATTATGTGCCTTAAGGATCCTAGCATAGTCGAGAAGCAATAATCTAAACCTCCTTCTTGTTCCGTTTCTAATTCATTCACTCGCCTAGAATACTGTATATACAGTATACTGTATTCCTGATAACTGCATTAATTAACTCAATCAACGCTACTTCCTTCACTCAATGTTCGAGTCCAAGTCTCATACAAACACAGACTAGATAATATCAGAGACAACATACATGCGGATGCGGTCAATCTTTCTTACACTCTTACACGGTGCATACATCTAACGAAATCTTTACTCTAACCAGTAATATTCGAGCATGCTGGAAGGGTTGTAATTTCGCCTCAACTGCTCGGAACACCAGATTAATGACAGCAGCTATACAGTTACGGACATCAGTATGACTCCACATTTTCGTCCAAATATGAAACTCTTCCACGATACTCTGAAAAGTTCGTAGGTCTCCATACGATAGCATTACTTGGCGTCGAACGCCACTGTCCACAGCCATATTATTTAAGTTCAGAAGTGTACCGGTATTTACGTCTGCCATAGGACACTAAGGTATGTAGCGCTGCACCCCACACCATACAACACATCAGGAAACACCAAAACAACAATTCAGCCGTACTCGACCTGCGCTTAAGCCCAGTTGGGGGTTGCTTGTTATCTTCGTGTCGATTTGCTATCTCGGTCACGACAGACCATGACGATATCTAACAACAGGGACAGAAGCAACATCGTGACAACTCCAAACACCGCAGGAAAACAATATCATCGGTACTTCTGAAGGAACAGCGGAGTAGAGGGGATACCTGAAGTCTGGTGGGGGGTGTGCCTGGGCCTGACAGAGGAGGGTGGTGGGGGTGCCTGCTGGGACGAGGTAAGTTGCGGATCGGTCACGTGAAGGGAGGCGCGGTCCACTACTGCCTCCACCATCTGTTAACATCATCATATTCACTTATTCAATCGCTCACTCACTCACTCACTTATTTTCTATACACTCTCTCACTCACCTACTCACTCACTCAATCACCGTCTCTATTAACTCCATACTTACTCTCTTACATATTCATTCACTCACTCAATGTACTATGCTCCAAACCTTACTTACTCATTCAAATTTCTGGTTCCATTCATCGCTTACACATTTATTCATTAGGCAGTCAAAGTCCCCTACTGCTTCCACCATACTCACTCACTCACGTACCTACTCATTCCTCCACGCTCCACCTCTACCTCAGAACCCCCCTCCCATCTACACTACCTATCGCAGGTTATTATATCCACTTACTCAACGCTACTTTTTTCACTCAGCTGTTCCAGACAAACTCATTCACCCACTCACCTAATACCTATAGTCACTCGCTATACTGACTCATTTTATGTCTCTAATCACTACTCATTCATTCATACGTTCATTTCTTTTCAGTTAAATATGTATCATCGCTTCCCTTACACGCTCACCTGATTTAATCGTATCATCTTTTTTTCACAATTTCAAACCTCAGATTCAAACTATAAATTCTGAAGTCATCCACTCTCTCAATCTCTCTGTGTCTCATATTAATTTTTCTCTTCGTTTCTCAAGCACCCTCACTTTCGCACCCTCATAACCTTCCATTCAATAACCCTCACTCACAGTCCATCATGCCTTCTTTCTGACTGCATGGCCATTCTCTCTCTCTCTCACCTTTCATGACCTCACCAAACTTCATCACATACCAGCCCCAAAGCTCTTTCCCCCTTCACTTGTTCGGCCAGACTTTTTTCATATCTTCGCTTGCCTTCCTTCCACATGTACGCCTTACTCCATCTCCACACTCTCTTACTCCACTCACTCCACACTCTCCTACTCCACACTCCCTGACTCCCCTTGTATCCTCTCTATATTGACTTGCCACCCCAGTCTAGTTCCATACTCCTTCTCAATCCACACCAATCCGCTGACATATTTATATATTTATTCTACTGAGTTACTCCAAGTTTTCATACCACTCCACACCCTCTTATTAAACCTGTATCCTCTCCACATTATTATTCCACCTACCAACCATCCACACACCCAAGTCCACCTCCATACTCTCTCATTCCACCCACTCCATAGCCTCGCACTCATGGTCATCATCCACTCTGTCACTGTACCTACACCTTCTCCACACTGTAACTCTACCCAGGCATTCGCCACCTCTATCCCCCACACACCTTTGCTCCACCCAATTCACCCCCGCCACTTCTCAAAACATGCAACACTACGCAAGTTTTCACAAGAACTAATAACCTGGACCAAATGTTGGGGAATCAGGTGAAGTAATATAATACCCCAAAAGTACTCCCTAAGGGCCTAAATCATCACTTTTCTAATTTACTCTTGCACTTTCAGCCTCACGTTAAGTTCCACAAACGTAAGTAATCGTGAAATCTCATTATCTGTTCCTCACCACCCTCATCGTCATTCTCCACAGCAGGAATAAGAAAAACCCAAATACGGAAGAACTACCATCACAGTCTCCAATGACCGAGGGATAGATAGGACCCAAAAACAGGAACACGAGCACTGACAGCACATATCGCAATTAAGGCAGCACCGAGCCCCATTATAACCCCGACCCTTCTCGTAAAAAATATAATGACTTGCTCCTCTAATGATCCTCTGTCATTATTACAAAATTCCACTCAACAGTTTTCCAGAATGTTGGATGCAGATAGATTAACAAAGAAGGTGACCCAAAAAACATAACATCTTTGGCCGAGGGGGAAAAAAAAAACTATGGCCAGTACTCAGCTACAATGCGCTGCACCTCCATTACTCCCACCTTCACCATCTTTTCATTATTATAAACGTAGATCCATACACAGCAAAAACGCATACGCAGAACTATCGTCAGAATGCCCAGTAACGCTGGGCCACATTTCCAATCATAACCTCTGCTGTTACGCAGAGGCTCCTACGACTCACTCTCAGCTGAATAAAATCGTCGGGCATTAGCTGGATTAAAATACTGGAGTTGTCTCGATCATGACAGGGTTAACCATTCGCATCATCAGTCCATTCATTCAACAATCAAGACAGTCCGCCAGTAACATTCGGGTGCTGGTTAACCCGTAAGAAACAAAGGGGACATATTCAACTGACATACTGTGAATTCATTGAAAGCAGATTGTACCACCCGTATCACGAATAACACGCAGTCAATTTCAATTCACACCCTTAACTCCTATCTCATCTTCTCTTATAGTTTATCCTTCTCTACTCTTTCTTCTTTCGCCTATCACGGTCTTCCACTTCCACATCACGATCACTCTCTTCTTCTGCTTCCTTCCACCTCTTCTCTTTCCTCATTCCCTTATCCTCTTCCAATGACCCCTCCTCTTCTCCCTCCTCCACTTCTACTCTTCTTTATTCTATTCGCCATTTAATTTCACCTTTAACACCAAAAGAGTTTTTCCATTCTCTTCCACCTCTTCTCAACTCTTATCCTCCCTCCATCTCTGCTCTTCCTCTCTCCATCACATCCCTCCTCTTCCCGCGCCACAATGACCCTCTCTCCGTTTCCTTCCGCCTCAGTTCCTTACCAATGGCGACAAACCCTTCCACTTTTGAGATGTCCTTCCTTGATTTCTCCTCCTTTCGAATCTTCCTACCCTCTTCGTTCTAATTTATCCTTATCTAGCTTAATCTAACCTAATTCCTCCCTAATTCTAGCCTAACTTAACATATCTTAACAACGCTCCCCCCCCCCTGGTTCTAACCAAACCTACTCTCTCTCCAACCAACCCCACCCCTATCGTCTCAAATTTTCATCTTGATCACACAGTTCCTCCTACCAGCATCTTTGCTCTTCAAATCCCTCTCTCTGTTTTAAACTAACTTAACCTTACCTTCTTTCACCCAGCCCCAACCCCATTCTCGTCAGTAATGCTAGCCTTATCCAGTTTTCCTCCTGTCATTATTTTTATCCTTGGAACTTCACCCTTTCAAATATTGTTTTCCAAATTCCTCTTCTTCTGTACCTATCCCAAATTCACCTACGCTAGCCTCACACTTGCTACCCCCCAAACCTTATTCTCCTCTCTTCCACAAACCTCATCTTGATCAGCCACACCGTCGTTCCTCTTGCAAGCACTTTTTCTTCTTGAATCGCTCTCAACTCTTCATTTCATATTTCCTCCCTGATCCAACCTAACCTAACCTCTCTCCAGCCAACCCCACCCATACCCTCCCCGCTTTAACCACCAATATCTTGATCAACAGTTTCTCCCATACCGCCATTTTCTCTCCCTCAGTCCTTCCCTTTAGGCCATTCTTGACATCTAACCTCCACTCTCTCGAACCAAACACTCCCCTAACCTTTCGCCAACCACCCACGTTCATCCTCATCAACACTGTTCCTCCCATACCCACATTTTTTCCTCTTGTATATTTCCTTTACAAGTCTCACAGAACTTCTCTCCGTTCTACTCTGACCTAACTTAACTTAAACTATCCCCTCTCAGAGCCAAACCCGACCCCTACCCTCTTCCTTTCCTCACCCACCCTCATCTTGATCAACACTGTTCTTCCCACACCTACATTTTCTTTCCTCTCTTACCCCTCCCCCACCACCATCATCATGAATCAGCCTTCCCAGCCCATCCCTTACCCTTCCTCTCGTTGACTCCATTTCGCCGCTAAAGCAAAACTTTCTTATGCCCGTTATTTGCACAGAAAACCGGGAATTGTACCCTCCTCCCGCCCACAAAAATGTCATATTCACGGCAGAAAGTTGCACCGTTCGTACATTAATTCTGTTCTTTTATTCTTCTCTTTCGGTTGCCGCCTGGGGTTTCACTGTGTTGCTTGCAGGGTATTGTGGGGAAAGCACAAGAAACCAAGCTGAGAAAATTTTCCACTCTCAACATCCAGGAGTTACATGCATAAAGGATACCTGTCAGTTTCTAAGATAAACATGTCTTTGCTGCAATCAATCATGATCATAAATTGTTTTTTTTTTTCATATTCACCTAGATTTGACTGTAAAATGCTTGGCTGCTGCATGACGAAAGGCAAACATAATTATACAAGCAATATCTGATATTAATTTACGTCAGAGTTTATAAATACGGTTTCAGGTGTTTTTCACAGCTAATTCCTTGTCCCCTCTCCCCCCCCCTTTTTTTTTCTAGACTTTCATGAGCTGGTGAAGCTCATCTTACGCAGCAGCTCCAACACTTTGTGAGGGGAAAGAATTAAGGAAATAAGCCCTAAGTGAGTTCCACAGCCCCTAACTTTCCCCTACCAGGCCTAATGACTGGAAGGCTGAGGTAACACTCCAAAGGGCAAACCACAGAAGAGAACCCGTGAATCACCCTCACTTTCACGTATAAGACAGGTTAACGTCACCCTCACTTTCATATATAGGCAGGTTAACATCTCCCTCACTTTCACGTATATAGGCACGTTAACATCACCCCTCACTTTCATATATATAGGGAGGGTAACATCACCCTCATTCCCATGCATATAGACAGGTTAACATCACCCTCACTGTGACGTATATAGGCAGGTTAACATCACCCTCAGTTTCACGAAGACAGACCGGTTAAAATCACCCTCACTTTCACGTATATAGGCAGGTTAACATCACCCTCACTTTCACTTATATATACAGGTTAACATCACTCTCACTTTCACGTAGATAGGCAGGTTAACATCGTTCTTGCTTTCACGTTTTTACACAAGTTAACATCACCCTCACTCTCACGAATATAGGCTGGTTAACATCACCTTAGGTTTCACGTATACTCATACAGGAGGGCTAATACATCATGACGTTTTATATATCCGTACACAAATCTGGGCTAAATATATTGTAATTAATTTCTTGCATACGTTTTCCTAATTTCCTGAAGAAGGTGTAAATACGGCGATTAAAAAAATATTACGAATGGGTAGTTTCCATATAATTTCACATATTCTTTTCAAGGTTACAAATACACAGCTTAATACATCTCTAGCGCAAAAATGAAAGCACTTTCCTAATATGAACAGAACACCAAGATGAGGAAGGTTACACTCAGTACTGTTAAACATCCAGACAGAACCACAACCCATCAACGTTGCTTGTGAAATTCGCTACGAAAAAAACAATCCAAGGAAACTGCAAAAATCCTGCTTCGAATACAGTCAACAAAGCAAGTATCGTTAACAAAGGGACATTTAATTCCATATTTCTCGGAATGTCTGAAAATTTGGAGTGACTTAAAACTCATGTTGCTGCCGAATTAGTTTAAAGAATGACAAAGCGATAAATGGGTATTGCAACTGGACACATAACACATTATTCCACACTTTTTTGTTGGGAGCTTCAGAGGTAAGCAAGTGAAAATACACATACAATAAAAGACTTCAAAAAAGAGTTGTTCAGAAAGTACAGCACTTCAAAAATTTCCATTTTGTATTCCAGAATGTAAAACAGCAGGGACAACGATACTTTTTTGCCAATTGTACGCAAAGAGAAGGCCGCCCCTCTCCCCGCCTTGCAGACTGAATGAAGGCAGAGACGCACCAACAGGAGAAAAAAACAAGAGAAGCTTCACTTACCTGAGACGCCATCAGGACCCCGGTGAGAGGACTGACCGTCACATCTACTTCAGCACTCAGAGAAACATGTCAGTAAAGTGGTCAAGTTCAAGCCACACCCCCATCCAACCCCACCACACCTACCACCCTTCACCCTAACCATAGAGTGCATCATCTCACCTTAACCTAGTCCATTCTTTAACTCTGGCACACCAACTCTTTACATACTTCATTAACATGCATACTCCTTAGCTACTGTGCAGTCTTTAACACTTTCAGTCAAAGGGTTTTATCGTAGTTAAATAAAATCATCTGACGGTAGCCAAAATAAAATCGTCAGATAGTCACAAGAATGAATTAATAATTAAAAAAAAAAAAATCCTTTGACTGACAGTGTTAACCTTGGTGCATTTTTAAACCCTATTATACTTTTAACCTTTTTTCGCACTTGCTTCCCTACTTCACTTTATAATCTTCATGCACTCTATTCCTAACGCACTTTTCAGCTTCACATCATCCTAATCCTACATCATTCTATCCTAACCAGCGTGTGTTGTGTTGGTGATGTGCGGAGCTACGGCATCTTCCCTCGCGCATGACCCTAGCATAAATGAACTATTAGCTCGGCGCGGCGGAGGCATCAAGTGAAGCACTAACACTCACAGGCAGAGGCGGACGATGGCAATAATGACTCTTTTTACTCACTGCGATAATTTTGACAACAACGAGTGAAAATCGGCAGAATTATGACAACAGCAAGTGATAACCGGCTGAACTTTGACAACATTAAGTGAACATCGGCTCAATTTCGACAACAGCAAGCAATGATAAGGTGAATTTGACAGTGCCAAGTGACGATCAGCTAGAATCTTGACAACAGCAAGTGATTATCAATTTTTTTTTTCAAAGCCATCAATTCAGGCAGGTCAAGAGATGATCAAGATAAATTTTGACAATGCCACTAATTCAGGCAAGTTAAAAGCCAATGTATTAATTTTTTGACTGTGTGACTGAGAGTTTAGCGAGACGGCAGGGGTACCCTATCCCAACATTCAGGCTCCTTGTTCAGACCAGCGGCATCCCCAGACACACACCACACCACGAGGCGACGCTTTATAGATCTTATTCTATGTGGCGGGTGTGATTTCATAACATCTCCTCCTCAGCGATTTATTCAGCAAATCAGATCTCAATATCCTCTTATATGTTACTGATATACACTAATACGATATAAGTAACGTGCAAGAGAATGTTAAGGTGTAATATGCAAAATTAATCGCTAGGGAAGAAATGCTACGAAGCCTCCTATGCCACCTACTGTCGGCCCTATAATTCATCAGTGTTAGCATCAGTCGCTTTCGTCGTGTTGTGATAATGTCGCTCCAAGGTTGCCGCTGGCCGTGTGTCACATATATCCAATACATATAAAACACATATATCTACAGTATTACATATATATTTCACAAGATGGGCAAAACAGTTCAAGTTTACGTTAGTTTTATATTTAGCTGGTTAACAAAATCTCAAATATTTCTCATGTTTACTGTAATCAAATATAACACTTAAGTTTAGCCAAAAACTTATATTCTAAGCTATTCTCTAATCCTGGCTACCTATCTGTCTGCACCCCACCATCCATCTTTCCTAAAAATTGTCCCGTTTTTCTACAGGCCCTCTTTCCTTTCAGCCCACTTCACTAGCTGTTTACTATACCCTTTTTACCTTAACCTGGCCTAAATTTTCGTTCCATTGTAGCTCATTTCCCGTAGCTCAATGGCAGAAAAAAAATACGGTCTCTATATATCCATTCCACAGCACTTCTGACTGACATTAAGGTATATTCTAGTGTTAATCTATTTTTTAAAACCAGCAATCAAAATAGATAAACGGCAAATTTAGGCCAAATAAAGAGTAAAAAGGGTATAGTTTGTATCTTCACTAATATTCACCCTCAATACTATACTGTTCTCTTAAAGCTTCCCCTTTCTTTCAGCCTTTCCCTGTTCACTATCTTCTATCCCAGCTAACCTTTATCCTCCCTTATCTCAATCCCCCAACATTATCCTGTTTCCATACTTCCCCCTTCCTTTTCCCACTATTCACTAGTACTATCCTCATTAGGCTCTACCCTCACTTTCTTTCAAACAACTTTCCTGCTTACACTGCCTTTACCATTCCATTCAGCCTTCTCTATCCTCACTATGAATGAATTTAAAAAAAAAAATCCACGTCACAAATTTCACTCAACTCCCTAAAATGGCTCAAAAACACACTACTCACCCCCTATTACCCAAATCCACTTTTGCACTTCCACAATAATTAGCAAAAATGGGAACTGACCATCAAAAGGTTTCCCGGCCATTGTACATTTAAAGCAGCCCCGCTAATTATCTCACTGTGTTTGTGTGTGTCATGATGCGTTCAAATAAACTAGATTTTAACTTACTGGGCAAAATTTAGTACTCACAATACAGCTATGTATTTTCATCAACTACAGGAGGAACCTACATTTATCCTACTGTGCAAAATTTAGTGATCTTAAAATTCATGTGCAGATGATGATCTACTTCCTTTTTTTCTTTCTTTTCTCTTTAAATCAAAATGATAATTTATTTTTGTGGTATACGGTACCCTTCATCCCACTGTGCGGGGGAAAAACTAATATTCTCAAAATTTTCAGTTCCTTTTATCACAGTGCAAAATTATATTCTCTGATCAGATTATACTTGAATGTACTGTGCAAAGGTTACTGATCTAAAATATTTAACCGTACCGGTATTTTAACAAGTACATCACAATACTAACTTTGAATTTGCGTTATATTCTTCACTGTACTGTGGATGTTATTGATTTACATGTACATATTTTTTAACATCATAAGCTGCAGGCAGTATACTTATCGCAATATTTATTTCTTCATGTGTTACACTTGTACTGGTATCTTTCCTGCCTCTGTATACCTTTGGCCTTCTATTCATTCTCTTGTCACTGTCCAATCGCCCATACTTAAACCTAATCATGCCTTCCCTTCTCCAGAATTATTTTAACCCTCCCTTCCTAACCTTACCCCTGCTGCATTTGACAACCACTATCATCAACTTTTATCACCCCATCACTAACCTGAGCACTAGCCTCACCCCATCAGCCCTTCCTCCCCTCCCTCATCACCTAACCTTACTGCATTACGAGTAAATCTCCCAAACTTCCCCTCCCCCTAATTCCCTAACCCAACCCAACCTAATCTCCGCTGCCTCCTACCCTAACTTAACCTCGCTGCCAGCCTTATCTTCCCCGCATCTCCCACCTAACTTCTACTACGCACCAACCGTGTGCGGACTTACCGGAGATAACCAGACGTCCAGCAGTGGCAGAAAGGCGGGTCTCCTGAGTGAGGCGGTGCACGGTGCGGCACTTGTAGCTCTTGAATCCATCCTCAGAGCTGACGGAGCGGATGTGCAGCTCGCCAGAAGGAAGAACAAGGTATTTGCCGTCTGGTGGGTGGAGAGCAAGAGGGGTTAGTAAACCAGGAAGGCACAAACGCCAGCACAGCCACCTCAGGCTAAAAGAGATGGAAGTGTTGGTCTTTGCGGAGACAGAAGACACCTTGGACTTTTACGGAACTGAACTATCAGTAATTAGCAACACTACATCCTTAGTGTTTGGAGGCTGTAAAATTACTCTCTCACAAAATTACGTTACGGGAAAAAAAAAACAGTTTAATAACACTACCAGTTATTTAAAAAAAAAAAAAAATTACAGTGGTACTGCTTTGAATAATTTTAAATACCACTGGGATAAATATTACTGAACCGAGAATTAAAACAATCTGAGCCAACCAATATTAAATATAATTATCACATGACTGAATAATTTCATTAGGAAAGCACTATTAACGCTCCAATAATACTACTTGATATACTTTTATGATGGAAATAGAATTTGCAAACAACATTAATATGAAAGCAAGCGAAAGATTGTGAATATGACGAACTAAAGTCAGGCAAAGGTATAACTGAACATTACACTATGAAGGCAAGAAAAATTAAGATGTGAATATTACAATCTGAAGTGAGTCAAAAGTAAAAGTCCAAGAGTGCGGCCCTCCGCAGCAACACCACAGCCCCGCCACAATGCCCTCATCACAGATTCACCTTCCTCCGCAAACACTTGCAAATTGCACGTCCTCTTTGACCAGGGGGCCGCGTCCAGGGCTCACGCTCACAAAATAACTTACGATCATTCTCCTCTCGTGACTAAGATGTTTTAACAGGAAGAACATATAAGATTCTACATTTTTTTTTTATCCCTGATCTTCCTGGAATACTACATCTTAGTTACGACAAGAACTGGATAGTAAAGTTACTTTGTGAATCATCGTCCAGGACCTAAGATCAAGAGATTCACGACAGCCTCTCTCTCATAACCAGGATTTATTTTTGCTGGAAGAACAAGAGACAGGGGGAGATTCTACACTGCCCTCCTTTCTTTGTCCTTCCAGCAAAAACCAGCCTTACGGCTGGGATATGATCGTAAGTCAGTGAATCAGCATCCTATAATCGCAGCCCCCTTCCTCCCCCATCCCTCACGGCACCTTTCACTGGCTCCACCCCTTCTACTCCTCCGTCCGCCTCCAAGCCCCACCCACTCTCCCCTCAGCTCCGCCTACATCCTTCCGCGCAGTCGCAGTGGGCGGGGTTGGAGGCTTTGGGAGGGGGGCCAACTTTCAAGGAAGCCAGAGATTGTTTCAAAGCCGTGACTGTTCAAAGGAATGAATTATGCAAAGAAATGAAGGTGAATCTGTGGTGGAAAAATGTGAGTGATTGAGTCTGCCATGTTTCCTGTGAGCTACTAGGCTCTTGAACTGGTCTCTTACTACGAAATTCATCATAAATAAAAATAAATAAATGCATTTGTTTCATATTATGTTTAAAGTGCTGTCAAAAAAAGTAGTTACTGTTTACTTCCTATTATTTTTATCCCACAGGAAAATCATTAATCAGATTTAATGACAAGAATGCAAATATACGGGAAGACTGTGATAATTAAACTCCCCTACCGCTAAGATAACATGGCATACAGCACACTCATACAAAAGAATTATAATTTAGATGGTAATATAATAAACACAATTAATTCTTAACCAACTTAACTTTCCTATCTAAAAACCTAGTATAAAAATGCAGTTAACAAGTATGAGAGTGTGTGTAAATGCATAGTTCACAATAACTTTTAAAAATATTACTTTACAGAAGCTACTATCCACTTTACATATTACTTTACTTTTATGAAATTGTATTCTTTTACTTTTGTACAAATGACTACGTAACTATATGCTATTATGTTAGCCTAAGCGCATTATTACACTAATGCATAATTCACTTATATGATTATCAATAAACATTCATATACTGTATATTACGAAATAGCTCACTCCTGATCACATCGTCATATAATGAGAAAAAATATACTCTAAAATTCAGTACAAAGAAAATATCAGGACAGCAACCTTCAGGTCAGGTTTGTCACTGATCCCTTCCATACAAAAACGTTATTTGTATTACAGTCTTTCTATCGCTAGACAATTTTTTTCAGCTTTGAAGGAAATCCTCGTGGTGAAGGGTTTAGAAATTATCTCCAAATAATGGATCATGACATCCTGATATTTTCTCTTTGCTTATTCAAACTACAGAGAAAGAAAATACATGTACAGTATATAATGAGAGCACACAATGGACCTTCAATTTTAAGTAATAAATAAATGCAGGAAGTAACAGATGCAAGTAGGAAGTAATAAGATAAAACACAGCTGACATTCAGTTATATAACTCAGGACTTCCTGATATCCGCAAAGGTCAGCAAACAACGACCTTTTATCGCCGGGACTGCCTCAGCTCGTTGCACCAAGGAGGGCGGAGTCAGCAGTGAGGATCAGTAAACACT
>JAGKTI010002140.1:60841-71265 GCA_018397915.1 Birgus latro
GAGAGAGAGAGAGAGAGAGAGAGAGAGAGTTACGTGCGGTGTGTGTGTGTGTGTGTGTGTGTGTGTGTGTGTGTGTAGACAGATAGACACAGACAGACAGATTATGGGGAGATAGACAGATATACAGAGAGTGAAGGATAAGTTTCCAGATTTACTGATACTGTACTTGTATAGTATCGTATTTTCTCTGTTCTAATAACCTCGTATGAAGGAATGGGCAAGGAAAGCAGCTTACTGTGATGATGAATTTAAGGACTGATAATAAGAATGATGAGGAGGGTCAGAATTATGATAATGATGATGACAATGATGATGGTGATGTACTTCAACTACAGTGCTCATGAAGCAAACTGTTCGTTCCAGTGTAATGTAAAAAAAAAAAAAAAAAATATATATATATAACTAAATCAATTCAGTTTAGATACTAAAATCCAAATACAACTTCCTATGTCCGCAGGTTGTAAAATAACGAGAAAATTCTCAAGAAATCTGCAATACTTAAAAAATACATGCATGACACCTCTAACAATGATAAATTAACTCTTTTTATCATCGAGAAACGTGCCGGGGTCAAGTGTCGGGCCAGAAGCGAGAGCCATTACGTGTCCATGGTTACCATTGATTTTCAAATAAACTAGTGCGTTTATCTTTGGAGGCAGAGTCATCTGGCGCCTAAGTATGCTTGATCCATCTGGTTTATTACTCATAACAAAATTCACATGCAAATTTTGAGATAGTTTGCGGGTAAGCTGACTTATCCAATGATGTGCTCCAGTGTTCATATGACCACATTAAATGTATGTGTTATTCGATGATAACGGATAAGACTAGTCCTGAAAGAAACAGAAAATGTTAAAACGATCTGAAACAGACAACGAAGCAAATATTAAATAACCTTCACCACTCTATAATCAGTGGTTCAGAGGAAGTACTGGTACCGGAGAGTAATAATGAGGGTACTAGGTTCCCGTGCCGGTTTTTACCATAGTTATCGGTGGGGTAGTAGTTCCTGCCCTCAGAGTCCACCCAGGCCTGCACACTGACGAAGTCCGCCACGAAGGAGGGGATCTTACACTTGAGGATGGCAGAGTTGCCCCTGATCACGTTCTCAGACTCAGCCTCCAACAAGTACGACTGAGGAACCACTGTAAATTTTCACGTCCGGTTATAATTTGCGTACAACATCAGGTCTGGATAAAAAGAAAAAAAAATCTGCTTCCTTTTCTTTTTTCTATTCTAAGACATGCTGTTCCGCTTGTAGTAAAGGGGTTTGAAACACTCGCCATTAATCTTCCTGTTCACACATGTGTAACCTTCAAGCGACGACGTCAGTACAAGGGTGTGAAGATGATTTATGTGACTTTGTACCATTCTTTTTACGCTAAATATTCCCTCCCACACCTCCCTCACACACAAATAACTGTCTCTCTCTCTCTCTCTCTCTCTCTCTCTCTCTCTCTCTCTCTCTTTGTAACCTTCACACGACACGGGTGGTGATGAAGTACAAGTACCTGCAGCATTTATCATTCTTTTTAGACAAGGTATTTTGTAGCCACACGCGCAGATTCAGCACTAAAATTCGATATTCGTGCAAAGTATAAACGCTACATGTTTTTTTTTTCCGAAACTTAAAATGATCATGAAGATACAGCTTATTGCTAGAACATGTAGTGGACTTTATACGGACTGAGTGTTTTATTTTTTTCACGAAATAACAAGCCTAAACTTTTTTGACAGAGACGGTGATCTGAAAATAAAACAAACACATATATGAAAGACATGAACACAGGTATAAGATCTGCAAAAGGGGAGAAGTTAATACAGCCGCTACTGAAACTGAAAGGCCGTAAGTGTGGGAAAGCCTAAAAAGTTAGCAACCGTGATGTGTGATAACGTGAGCATTACAATTTATTCCAATAACAACAAGCGATTTTTTTCAGCTCTGCAAAACACACAGTAACCAAAGGGTACATTTACAACCTGACGTGAAGGCTGACTTAATTTACAACCCCTCAGATGAGCATAACATTTATAATCCGTCGCGATATGTAACTCCATTTACCATAACTGTGTGAGGAAGGGTAGTACGTCTGTCCTTCAGAATCCACCCAGGCCTGCACACTCACGAAGTCGGCCACGAAGGAAGGGATCTCACACTTGATAATGGCAGAGTTACCCCTGATCACGTGTTCGTTGTCTGCCTCGATCTGGTAACTCTGGGGAACCACTGATAGAGAGGGAGCTAAGTCAGTACCAGACCGTCTACTGTAGTTTTCTCTTGCTACCGATACAAGGACGATTTTACGACGCAAAAGAGGGGGAAAAAACACTGAGAAGGGGTGGTTGAAATTACATTCTTGCAACCACCAGACGATTTCAATCAGTTAGGAGATAACCCCCACACAGAAGGGTTTAGAAACAACTTTCAATAACCACTACGTTGCGATGACGACTTGTTAGTACGATGCTACCTAAAGATGATTTTCTTCAACTAATACGACCCCACCAACCTCTTCAGTACCGTGATCCCCCCCCCCCTTTACTACCTCCTCGATCTTGCAACACGGTGGCAGAGAAAGACCTAAGGTTCTTTGATACGATGATATCTTAACATATATATTCAGTTCTTTTTATCGTCAAACGACATTATGTTTTGGGAGAACACCTGAAGTGAAAAGATTAGAGGGAATGAAGTTTCATCAAAAGGTCTGTTGAGGAAGAAAGTAAACGGTTAGAAGCTGGATTAAACGAGAGGGTTAGAGATGGTGATTAGAGGAAACGGTTACAAAAGCAGGATAAAAGAAAACCATTGGGCTGAAAACAGATGTGTGGTAGAGAATCTGTGAATAAAATTAAGTTATAAATACTTGTACATGTACCTAGAAAGAGTAGAAAATGAACAGAAAATTATATTCGGAAATGGTTAGCATACGGAAAATTTTCAAATGACAAAAAACACTATACAGTATACCCCGAAATGACCGACAATAGGAAAATATCGACCGAGAATCTGAAAACAAGACACAGTGACTTTGGAACTGCTCCTGAAATGAAAGAGTGGTAAATTACTTCTGAAAAAAAAAATGTAGATTAAGATACCAAACAGTTCTGAAATCGAAAATACTATGAAACAATGTGTCCTGAAAAGGGAGAAATTTCTGAGTGAAAATAACCTGAAATTAACACAACAAATCATTATTTCTATACAGTAGCATTCAGACACAGTATCACCCTGAAAACTGACAATAAAATCAGACGAACTGCGCTGAATGATACGAAGATTTTGGTGGGGATGGGTGGGGAGAGGGAAGTGAGAGGTGTGGCTTTAAGAGGAGGGGTGAAGTTGAAAGTTAGAGTTGGATGGAAATAGGAAGCTGAGAGGATTGCAGATTGGGGAGGAGGAGGGCCAAAATTACCATAGTGAAAGAACCGATGTTTGTGAATGGGAGTGGAAGATTAGAGGGGCTGGCTCCTTTTTCTCTTTTCTTTCTGTTTTTCTGTCTGTCTGTTTTCTTTTTTGGGGGGGAGGGAAGGGTCGAATTATCACAGTGAGGGTTCAAGGAAATATGAGGCTGGAGGTTGTGAAGGAGGGGTCCGGGGAGTCAAAGTTACCATAGTGAGAGTTGGGGTAGTATGATTGGCCTTCATCGTCCACCCAAGCCTGCACACTCACGAAGTCGGCCACGAAGGAGGGGATCTCACACTTCATTATGGCCGAATTACCCCTGATGACATTCTGATTGTGGGCCTCAAGGATGTAGGACTGGTGGACCACTGGCGAAGAACGAGGCAGGCAAGTGAGGTGGGAGATTGGAGACAGAAGCTTATGAACAGAGAAGTTGGAGGGAAATGTTAGGTTGGAAGGAAGGTATACGAAAGAGGTTTGTGGGAGGGTGAAATACGAGAGAGGTTGGAGTGAAGTAAAATGAGGTGCAGGGGTGCCTAAATTAACGACAGTGAGAACTGGGGTAGTAGGAATGGTGAAGCTGGGAGGTGTGTATGAGGTAAGATATTAGGGAAAGGACTATTTAAAAGGTTGGATGGGGAGTTCTAAGGTGAAGTCTTTGAGGTGGGGACCTAAATTTACCATAATGAGTATTGGGGTAGTAGGTGTGGCCCTCGCTGTCCACCCAGGCCTGCACACTCACGAAGTCGGCCACGAAAGAAGGGATCTCACACTTCATGATAGCCGAGTTACCCCTGATGACGCTTTGGGTGAGGGCTTCAAAGTGGTAATCCTGAGGGACCACTGGCGGAGAAGGAAGCAGGTGTGTGAAGTGGGAGGCTGATGAGTTTTTTTTTTTCCAGTGGAAAGTTTAGAAAGGGGTGGTAGAAGAAGGGCTACAGAAAGGTGATGGGAGAGGTTGGAAGGGGGTTTGTTGGGTGAAATGAAATGTAGGGGGGATCGGACCAAATTACCATAGTGAGAGTTGGGGTAGTACGATTGGCCTTCGTTGTCCACCCAGGCCTGAACACTCACGAAGTCGGCCACGAAGGAAGGGATCTCGCACTTCATAATGGCTGAGTTACCCCTGATGACGCTTTGACTGAGGACCTCAAAATGGTAACCCTGGGGGACCACTGGTGAAGGAGGAGGGCATGTGAGGGGGAGATTGGAGAGATGTAAGGCAACAAGTTTTTTATCATTTCGTCGTAAAACACCAAGTGCATCAGAACACAACACGCTTTCCGTTTTCCTCGTTTTTTTTTTTTAAGGTCAAGAGCCACAAGACTACAGAAAGTTCCATCCGAGAGAGAGAGAAAAAAAAATACGTCTCAAAAACAACGGCAAAGGTAGCTGAAAATGCTGACTGAGAAGACCAATCTCGAGCTGACCGCTACCACAAAGTACACTAAAAAACCAAATACCAATTAATGTTTTCATAGGCGAGAGATGTGAGGATTGTGGAGATGGACAGAAATGAGAGAAAGGAGAAGATCGAGGAAGACAATGTGAGAGAGGTTTGAGAAGTAATGTGAAGCGAGAGATTTGAATACTGTGAGAGTCTAGAAAGAGGCAAGTGAGGCAAGCGACTGAAGAAGAAATTAATGTATAAAAGGCGTATGTAAATTTAAGAAAAGGTGTGACAGACGAAAGAGAAAAGGAACACATGGAAAGTCTGAAGGAGAAAGTATGAGTGCGAGAGACAGGAATGAAAAGGAGTGCGTAAGTAAGGTGTCAAGCGAGAGAATGAAGTGTGTGAAGTGAGGAGGCATGTCAAGTAAGGCTGAGTGGCATATGAAAAGAGGTAAAGATATGCGAGGTAAGAGGAAAATTATGTGGAATGAGCTGCAGTCACAAGAAGGACGGCAGATGAAGTGTGCAATAGATGAGGGGGAAAAAAATCTTAAATGAAGGGGAGGCTTATCAACAAAGAATGAAGTATATGTATTGAGAAAAATAATGTGTGGGAATGGGGAGGTTAAACGTGGGATACAGCAGAGGTAGAGAAGGAAAGATGGCATAGGAAATGGGGTAAGATATGTAGTAAGATCTAATGAAATGGGGATGAAGCATAACAAGGCATATGTGGTATACGAAATGGCTTCAACATGAAAGGATATGAGAAGCGAGAAAGGAGGGATGTTATGTGTGAGGGTGAATATGAGGCACGACTATAGAGGAGGAACTTAATTTACAATCCATGTTTCCTTTACATCGTTTCCAAACCTAATAATATCTTGCTATTCAACAATGATCAAGTGAGCTGCTTTCTCGCTTCATTAGATCGAGACCCTTGACGTGTGACGAATGTAGCAACCTAAATGAGATTTCGCTAAGCTAATTAATACTACTCAAACAGGTTAGCCGTCAACACAGTCTTGAACTTTATGATGCCTTGCTATCACTTGAACGATACGTAGGTGGGCTGGAATATCATTTCGCTTCAGTTATGAAAGATCTCAAAGCTTAATGAGATCTTGCCGAGCTAATCAACGATAAACAGAATGGGTCGAATTTCACTCGTTCGAACTGCCAACTAATGAAATACCCAAGTAAAATTCACCTCTGGAGTCTCGACAGTATTTCTGTTGACAGTACGTACGGTGAAAAAATAGGTACTTTGAGGCCTGATATAGTGCAAAATTACAAGACACAAAATGGAAGAAAAGAAAAAAAAAAAAGAAGAAACGCATCGCCTACCAAGCACCGGATATTAAGCTTCCCATTGCGAATTACTCCCAGATTAAAATATTTCCCTCCCCAGCTTAATTAACAGAGGCAAAAAATGTGGAGGGTCACCTGCAAGGCAAACAAGAGAGGGAGCGAGTCAACACACGGCTTATAAGGGAAAACAAACACACTCATTTTTGAGGGACGGGTGAGCGGCGGATTTCAAACAAGGCGGGTGAATCGACCAATATTTTTTCCAAGGTTATATTTTTCACCAAGACATCTCTTCAACTTTATGATTCCTGCCACTAGACATTTTTTCTCAGCTCAGGGGAGATTTTTTTTTTCAGCTGGAAGCCAAACATATTCATCCTTAATCCCTTCAGTACTATGAGGCTCTTCTCTAAACTCAAGAGTGTTTGGTGGCTGAAAACACAATCACATGACGTTCTCGGGTTTCCTTCAAATAAATAAAATCGTCTGAAAGGGGGCCAGAATAAAACGTCAGTGATACCCTGGCCTATAATGGGTAAAAAAAAAAAAAAAAAAGTAACTGTAAGGCAAAAAAGAGAGTATATTTTTCTTCTATCCCATCTGCAGGGATAAGGTAATTAAAAGCAAAGGAGAATCTCAATTACTTTCCATCCCATCTGCAAGGTTAAGGTAATGAAGAGCAAAAGAGAGTATCATTATTTTTTCCATCTCATCTGCAAGGTTAAGGTAATGAAAGACAAAAGGGAATATCAATTTTCTTTTCCATCGTCTCTGCAAGGTTATGGTAACGAAAAGCAAGAGAGAATATCATTATTTTTTCATCCCTTCTGCAAGGTTAAGATAATTCATTAAGAGCCAGTGTGTACCGCATTCCAGTTATACCCTGCGACACACGCCACGATATCATGGCCCGGCGTGTGGGATGTGAGGGTCGGTATGCGTGTGCCGGTATTATGACACCATTACCATCACCAGCGTATGGCCAGCACCACCATATATGAGAGCACCACCATTACCATAACTAGCGCTCCGGTGGGACGCACAAATAGGTCCGTGGGGGTACCGTCACCACATATGAAACCATTAGCCAACCGGAGGGGGAGATTTGGTTACTGTTTGGGTGTTATTGCAGAGCTTTTGTTACACCGTTCTGTTGTTATCAAAGAAGAAGTTTTGTTACTGTTTAGCTGCTGTTTATTATTCTTACTGGTTACTGCATCTGTTGTCTTTATGTTATTGGTGGTGCTGCTGTTTATGTTATCGCTGCTGTTCATGTTACTGGTGTGGTCACTGTTACTGTCACTGTTATTACTGTTGTTGTAGTTGTTGTTGATGTTGCTGCTGCTGCTGTTGTTATTATTATTTTTATTATTATTATTATTTTTCCATACTCTCAACCATAAATAAGAGCGCCTATCCAGGAAACAGTTACCATAAGCCTGATTGGGGTAGTACACATGACCCTCAGAATCCACCCAGGACTTCACTGTCACGAAGTCAGCCACGTAGGATGGAATCTCACACTTGACGATGGCTGAGTTGCCGCGGATGACGTACTCGTTGTCCGCCTCCGTCTGGTAGGACTGCGGGACCACTGTGATGCGGACACAACATCAACTTATGCATAAAGTTGCCATCACAATGATTCGTGATACTATGATACTCTAAAATTTCGCGCTCTGTTAAGAAATGAAAGATGTAACGAAACCCGCAACTTGGTATCAGGAAAAAACTCACAACATATATGTATATGTATACACACACACAATATATTCATCATTACAGGACGACTAAGACACGTACTCAGCCTATTCAGACTAACACCAGACGATTTTACTCGGCACAAGGCAATATCACATCATTCTAGAATAACAGTGGCTAAGGACTCTGTCCAACTCAGATGATTACACTTTACTTATCACACAGGAATTCCTGTTAGCCAAGGGTTAACCTTTCAGAAGGAGGACGTTATTATCATATTACTCTTACTATTATCATTAGATTTTGCTCAGCTTAATAAAGATTCTTAGTACAGATGTTAATGAATGTTATATCCAACTCCTCCAGTCTGAAGTCTTTCCCAAGCTAAATAAATCGTCTGTGGATAGAAAGACTAAGATACAAAATACGTCATCAGAACAGTTTCTCCCACTCCCTTTCACTTTCAAGTCTGTACCTTACGAGTGTCTACGTTGTTTGTGTACCTGTATTTTTCTTAACTTACCGGTACAGTAATTTACTGTTATTCGACTGAGAAGTTTGATTTAACGGTTTTACGGTTCCATTTACAGTTTCTTCAATCAATCCATCCATCAATCAATTCTACTTCAAATGAACAAAAGATTATTACTGAAACGTACCCCTGCGTCCCTCAAATGTTACTTGGACCCTGAGTGTTCCCTTCGTACCTGAGTGTGACTTTCTGGAAGCCTCAAAAGTGCACGGGCGAGGGTATCACTAAACCAAGAGACATCCTAATTGATCTATCCTAAATCGAAGCTGTTACCGATACTTGCTGACTTTTCAAACTGTGTTCCCAGAATTTGTTGGGGGTCATGGCCGTGCTGACTTAATCATTTAGCAGGAAACTCGTGGTCTTAACACACTGAATCCGGGTGACGTCCTTGAGTGTTTAATTTCAGTTGCTACCGAACGATTTCACTCAACTTCAGAAAGGTCTCTCATATCTAGCCTCTCTAGTTCAAAAAGTCTGTCCTAAACTGAATAAAATCGTCAGAAAATGGCCAGAACATAGCGATAAAGGCTTACCTGGACTCAAAGGGTTAAAGATGTCGAAGAAAACAGATTGCGTTGTTACACTTGCTTTGAACAGCCATACATAACTCACTCTACTTTTCACTCACTAGAAAGAGAAATGTAGCATCCCTTCGCACAACATACAAGTCACTAGACAGGTTCATCACTACACACGTATTTCGAAAGCCAAGTAATTTTATGAATGGCTTCTCAGTTTTACTCTCCACTCAACATTTATTCCTTACAATCCAGTGAAGTCGATTCTCTTCATCCCCTCAATCCGAGGACTTTTTATTAAGCTAACCTGGTTACCACTAGATCATTAATTTAAACTACAGACAGATCCTTTGGGATGAAAAGATTAAGTTTTCTTTCTTGCCAATCAGAACAAGCCCCATCAAAGAACCCAGCACGAGAAGCCACCACAAGCCGCTATCCTGTCACGTGACCCCACCTCCACACCCAACCACAACACCACCACTGACACTCGATCCCCCACAACACTATCAACACGCACAGATACCTTAACACGAGAAGAGGAATCGCTTTACCGAACAGCACGAACGACAGAAGTATTACCAAAATGTGTACAAAACTATACACTTTAATGTTCCGTAAAAATGGGAAAACTAGATTAAAATTTCATAAACTAATTCTGAAAAAATAAAGATGCTCATTAACAACAGCACTTACAGTAACTTAATAACATGAAAGAATAAGCGAAATATTACTAAACGATTCTGAAAAGGAAAGAGAAAATATTAGTATCGTACTTTTTTTCCCTTTTTTAATACACCAGACTCTTCGTAAACTAAAGTGTCCTTCCTACCGACTTCACCGTTGGCACAAAGATTTTTAGAACTGTAATAAATTTAATACGTGGAGAAGAAAATGCCGACAATATTAAATTATGAAAGACAATCACACACATCCATATAAATCTATTTCACGCCGTCCATCCTGAAAGCGTTGGAAAAACCTTTGCTGCCTAATTAATCAATGTCCAAGGGAGGAATATAACAGGCACGATCTTCCTCCATCCCGGGCCGCTTCATTACCATAATTGTCAGAGGGATAGATTGCCGTGCCGTCGTCCGCTACCCAGGCCTGCACGCTCACGAAGTCGGCCACGAAGGATGGGATGCTGCACTTGAGAATGGCGGAGTTACCCCTGATCACGTACTCGGTCAAAACTTCGGCTGAGTACATCTGTGGCACGACTGAGTGGAGGACGTGGAAGTGAGGTTAGATGGGGTGGTTTGATTCAGGTTACATTAAGTTAGCTTTGGTTTGGACAGTTTGAGTTACGGTAGAGTAAGTCTGATGAGGTAAGATCAAAATTGGTATGTTTCGGTTAGTTTTTCTTGTTCTGTGTTGTGTTGGATCAATTAGGTCCGGGTAAGAAAATTAGGATAACATTACGTAAGATATGGTATTAGTGGTGGTGTCTTTACGGCAAGCCGGTGAGCCATACGGATGAGATATGAAAATGGTTGACATCGAATGCAAATCCACAAGCTGCTCGTTTCAAAAGCCGGGCTCAAACTCGAAACCACAT
>JAGKTI010002141.1:0-33080 GCA_018397915.1 Birgus latro
CTGTGGAGACAAACCCACTGCGTGCCTCAGTGTAGGAGGCAATGACATTGGTAGGCGTAAGAGTGAGGTACTATGGCAGCAGTACAAGGAGATGTTAGAGAAGGTTAGGGAGAGGGGAGGGACCCCTGTAGTACTCGGTGTTCTGCCTAGGAGGCGGGTAGGGAGGGAATGGCTGAGTAGGGCGATAGGTTTTAACTGCTGCCTTGAAAGGTATTGCAATGATAATGCAATACCTTTCATTGACAGCTGGGATCGGTTTTATGGACGGAGTGCCATGTATTGCTGGGATAGGCAAGGAGTTACTGTTTTAGCTGGAATGATAGATAGGGTGTCAGAGAGGTTTTTTTCGAGATTAAAAATTAGTTGTACAGGACGTTGCAGCAACTACACTCAGAAATCATTATCATCAGGTTTGGATAGATGCACCAAGACATGCAAAGGTGTAGAAACATCCACTCAGGTACCTCAACATGAGCAGACGATGATGGAAGACGGAACCAGCGATGATAAAATGGCGAGGAGTGATAGTACAAAAAATTGTTGTATTAGTAAAGAGTTTCCCGGTTATCAACAAAATCAAAGAAAGTCAGTCCCAAGGTAGAGGTAACAATCTGAAAGTGTACTACACAAACAGCAGGAGTTTACGTAATAAAATGGATGAACTAAGAGCTTTAATTTGTACAGAGAAAATAGACGTTGCCGTTATTAGTGAGACTTGGATGAATAGACACTCGAGAATTTTTAGCAGAATATCAAATAAAAGGCTATAATATTTTTGTGTCAAACCGTCTGGGAAGAAAGGGGGGCGGGGTAGCTATTTATGTAAAGGATTCATTAAATTGTTACAATAAAGCAGACATTAAAGTAAATAGGGACACCGAAAGTGTCTGGGTTGAAATCAGTAGCAACAGGGAGAAATTAGTCTTAGGAGCCATTTACAGATCTCCAAAATTAAGTAGAGCAGAGAGTAAATATCTTTGGGAGGAAATCAGGAAAGTGTCACAGTCCAGCTTAGTAATAATTGTAGGGGATCTTAATCTGCCAAGGATAGATTGGCGAAATCAGACAGGGGATGCAGAGTCAGAGGAATTTCTAGAGGTAGTACAGGATAATTTCCTTTATCAGTACATCAGGGAGCCCACCAGAGGTAATAATATACTGGATTAGGTTTTGGCTAATAAAGAAAATGTCGTCAGTGATATAGAGGTTGGTGGACGACTTGGTAATAGCGATCACGAAGAAATTAAGTTCAAATTTAATTGGGACGTCTGTTCCACAGAAAATACATCCACCGTTCCTAATTTTCGTCTAGGAGATTTCGATGGATTAAATGCTTATTTCAGAACGATATTCCATAGGGAGAATAGCTATTTTAGGGAGTGCCAGGTCAGTGGGGAACCCCAGGTCGTAGGACAGGAAACAGGTGGGAATGTGTGCCATATTCAGGGGGAAGGTCAGGTGAGAGGTCTCCTCTCGTTCGGCCAGTGAGAAATACAACGAGTTAGTAAATATAATACACGGAGGCCAAGATAGATATATTCCTTCAAAACCGTTTAGAACGAATAATTCGGAACCGAGATGGTTAAACAACAGATTAAAATCCCTCATAGGCCAAAGGAAACGAATATATAGAAAAATAAAACGCGGAGAGGAACACTTACGTAACCGGTACGCGATTTTAAATAGAGAAGTAAAGAGGGAGATACGGAAGGCAAAGAGAAATTATGAAATTAAGATTGCTAGTGAATCGAAAGAAAACCCCAAGGGTTTTTACCAAATGTACCGGACGAAAAATAAAGATAGGATAGGACCACTCAGAACAGAATCAGGTGACATTACCAGTGAAGATAAAGAAATGTGCTCCATCCTAAATAATTATTTCATATCAGTATTCACTAAGGAAAATCTAGACCCGGTCCCTCAAACAGCGAGTATTTACGACGATAATGCGGAAAATATTCTTAGTGAAATAAACATTAGTAAGGAGGACGTATTGAAGGAAATTAATAAGTTAAAAACTCAAAAATCGCCAGGTCCGGACGATATATATGCAAAAGTTATAAAAGCAACCAAAGAAGAATTGTCAGCCACTTTTAACGTTATTTAATGGCTCTAATTTCAGAAGTTCCCGAGGCGTGGAAGACAGCAAAAGTAGTGCCCATTTTTAAAAAGGATGATAAAGCAGCTGCGTCGAATTATCGTCCGATAAGTCTAACGTCAATAGTAGGAAAATTGTTAGTCAATTTTGGCCAATAAGATTAGAGAACACTTAGAAAGATTTAATCTCATAAATGAAAGTCAGCACGGATTCAGGCAAGGACGATCCTCCTCACAAACTTGTCAGTCTTCTCGGAGGTCTATGAGGCAGTAGATAGCGATAAAGCTTACGATATTATTTATCTGGACTTCAGTAAGGCTTTTGATAGGGTCCCACACGAGAGATTAGTTAGGAGTGTTCGAGCACACGGTATAGACGGCAATATCTTAAAACGGATAGAATCCTGGCTGAAAGGACGAAAGCAGAGAGTATTAATAAATGGAACTAAGTCGGATTGGGGATTAGTAACTAGCGGTGTACCACAGAGTTCAGTACTCGGTCCATTATTATTTATTATGTATATAAATGATCTAGACTTAGGAATCACTAGCAGTATCAGCAAATTTGCCGACGATACAAAAATAGGGCGTATCATTAACTCGACTGACGATTGCCATAACTTACAAAATGGCCTCGATATATTATCCAGATGGTCTAAAACTTGGCAAATGGAATTTAACGTTGAAAAATGTAAAGTACTTAACGTAGGCAAGACCATTGGAGATACTAAATACAGCTTAGATAACAAAGAAGTTAGTAAATCGGAATGCGAGAGAGATCTAGGAGTCAAGGTTAGTAACGACCTCAAACCAAGGCAACAGTCTATTAATGCGAGAAATAAAGCAAATAGGGTCCTAGGATTTATTTCGAGAAGCGTGAGCAATAGGCCATCAAAAGTAATACTGCAACTTTATCCAGCATTAGTAAGGCCACATTTAGACTACGCAGTACAATCTTGGTGTCCTTACTACAGAATGGATATTAACTCGTTAGAAAATGTACAGAGAAGAATGACAAAAATGATATATGATGTTCGAAACTTGTCATACGAAGACAGACTGAAAAGACTAAATCTGCACTCACTAGAGAGACATAGAGTAAGGGGAGACTTAATTGAGGTGTTTAAGTGGATGAAGGGTATAAACAAGAGAGATATCAGCAAGGTACTTAAAGTGAGCATACAGGATAGAACTAGAAGTAATGGTTTCAAACTAGAAAAATTCCGTTTCAGTAAGGAAATAGGTAGAAATTGGTTTGGTAATAGAGTGGTAGATGAATGGATTACATACAATAATTTTTCCCATCACACTGTTCCTCTAAAATACGAAATGCACATATCAGTTTACATTCAGATCTCTAGCTATACTGTTGAGTGGACAGGGACAAGGGGGCCGACAAACCTACTCCACCAGTCTGATCGGCACGAGAAACTACAGGACGACACTCACACTGCTGTCACTGGTGCCGAGACACCAGAAATGAGGCGGTACAAGGCCTCCTCATGTCCTTCACACTAACAGCCCCTTGTCTCATCAAAAACACGTCCATTAGCCTAATGGGTACTTTTCTTTGGCCAATAATACTCCCCGGCTGTCAGTGCGATATCCTTGTGTCCTAATGTAGTCACCTTAATGGCTAAAAACAAAAAAAAATCCAACACTTACCTCAGAGGAATGAGGCAATAGCAACACACACACCCTCGCCCTTCCACTGTCCAGCGGCAACTAGCAAAAGCAGCCAAGTAGCGACATCTACCGAGACGAGAAACTTATCCAGCTACTTTTACAGCCACTAGATGGTACCAGGGCCCTTTCATGGTAGGGGCAACTCTTATTCTATTCCAGGTGCTGTTTGGCGATAGCATCAAGTTGAGAGTGAGTTATATTACTCTGAGAGTGTTAATGCTGTTTCTATTAGCTCTCATGTTCATACAGCTCTCTTAATTTATACCAGCCAACACCAGACAACTCTGAGAGTCAAAAGTGACTAAGTATGAAAATAAAAGATTGTTGTAGAGGAGTCATCACTGACGATAGCAATATCAGCCAGGGCCGGATTAAAGGGGGGAGGGGGTTACTGAGGCTACTGCTCTGGGGCCCTCACAAGACATAGTGAATACTGACCTAGACATTTCAAGTCCCTAATATGGAAGCAACAGCAAACATTGCTATGTGTACTGCACAGACTTGGTATAACTTAAAAATGTCGTCAGTGTCTTTATTACTGAGCTGTCAACGGTAGTCTTAGGGAGCTTTCACAAGATACTGTGCCTTGAGGCCCCCCACAATTCTTAATCCGGCTTTGGTATCACAGGTGTATAATATCGTTACTACCCATATGGTGCTGGAAAAAGATGCCTTCACATAGTGGCACTGACATAGCTGGGCGGTTCTTGTGCCTGGTTTTGCAAACACCTCTCACCTCCTTCCCTATCTCTTGAAAGGGTAATGGTGGACTGCAGCAGGGCAACTTCAGCCTGCAGTCTACTGGTTTTACATTTCAGATGAACTGGGATTTACAACCACCACTCCTACTGCTACTGCTAGTAAGACCCTAGTACTACCGGTCTACCACCACCCTTATCCATGCCCCAACAAGTAATTATTGCTTTTATCTGCCACTGCCAGAGTTGAATTATTCTCTCCATCTGGGCTACATCACCCTCATCCTCTAACACACTACCGTCCAGTGTCATAGCTAGGACTTTAAAACGGGGTGGGAAAGGGGTGACCAGGCACATTTCAGGGGTGGCCAGGATAACCTTGGCCACCCCACCTCTCTGGCTATGCTACTACTCCCCATCCCTCCATCTCATCCTCGCTCTCCCCCTCCCCCTCCTCCTCAGACTCTCAAACTCAAACTGACATGCTCAGTGCCCTCCTCATGGCTAACCTATCTTAGATATTTTAAATATTTTCTAGCACATCCATACCAACACCAGAGCTTCTTCAGTTCTCATCTATGTGATTGTCTCACCACATAACTCCATATGCTCCTCTCACATACAGTATTGCATTTGCACTGCCCTCACTCTTGGCTTTTATTCTTCCCAAGCTTCACTTAGAGTAGGAATCAAAATATTGTACTGTTATGTACCAACTTTTGCAATATCATGCCCAATTTCTACTTCTTGTCACTGCTTTGGGGGATCTGGCCAAGGGTTCCTTTCCTATACAGCTCAGATCAGGGGGTCACTTTTTTATAGGACTAGATTACAGAAAGAAACTGAGTGTAGTGCATTTTGCCTAAACTGATAATAGATCCTCAGCCACTCTCAGCTCATTATTGGCCAGGTGTAGGGTTAACTTAACTAGTAACCAAGGAGACTAATTCATACCAAATAACTAAGGCTTATCAATTCTCATGCAGCTATGGCTTAGTATTCAAGATGTGCGAGTGGCCCAAAGTACTTTGCTACAGACAAACCAAATACATTACAGTGCAGTTCCTCTTCTATCTATAAGCCAATTTGCCAGTTTTCTCCAATTTACAGTACAGTATATCAGTTGTATGGTAAAAGTGATATTTTGAGTTATCTCTTGCTTATAATGACTGCCTTTATTCACACCTGCTTGAAAGGGGCAGCTTAACATAATGGCACAGATATATACATTATACACATCCCTTAGCTTCTTATCCCCTGAAAGGATGGTGAACTGTAGAACATCCCTCAACTCCCTCCCTATCTCTCCAAAGACTGGTGGACTGCAGGAGAACATCTTTTATCCCCTCCCTATCCCCTAAATGAATGATGAACTCCAAAAGAACATCTTTTAGCTTCCTTCTTATCCCCCATAGGAGTGGTGAACTGCAGAACGTCCCTGAACTCTCTCCCTATCCCTGGCAGACTGCAGAAGGGCAATTTTATCCTGCAGTCCACCAGGTCCACATTCAGAGGAGTTAGGGCCACAAAAGAATCGCATACACTCCTTTACTTAGCTGCAGACAGTTTTTATGGCAAATATCAAGACAGTAAATATCCCTCTCATGCTCGGGACACCTCTGGTAGGAAACTCTAGCATCGTACTCTTTTGAAGTATCCCCAGTGTTTTTATTCACCAGAGTCAGGTATGAGCAAGAATATTAATTTTTGAGGAACATAATGACTTCTTATACTCTAAAATTTTGGAATCTTTACAAACCCTCTTAAAAAGCATTATTTTTTACTTACAAAAATCTGTAACGAGAAAAAATTATTCGATATAAATCCTACGAGTTCGTAATCCCTCTCAATCTGATGATATATTTTCCATTTTAATCATGCTAATTCCAGATAATTAAATTCAGCTGGTGGAGACTCTAACTGAAAGGGTTACATATAGCCTTCATTAACCCCTCTGTTACTGTAGGCATGTCTGAAGCTGTATTAAACTATCTGGTGGGAGACAAATACATCAAAATACATAACTAGACTGAAAGGGTTTAATACACTATACATAATAATGTAATACATATCTCTTAACATAAATACAGTATATATTTATTTACCGATAATTCATCACTAAAATGCTGATAAATAAACACCTCGTAAACCTGCATGTAATTACTAAAACCTATAACAAGAGCCAACTCAGTTAAAACTATTAGTTAGTGAGAAGTATGTATTTACAGAGGTATTATTTCAATGACATCTACATACAACTGGACTGAACAATATATAATACATATTAAAACTTAAGAACAGTTGTATCAATGATCAAATTAATTTACTTGATGTAACTGGTAAAACAATTTCATTATATTACAGTTTCTACCAGTGTTCACAATGTCTGCCAATGATTTGTACATACCTGGCCTCAAATATTAGTGAATTTCAGCTTACAAGCTTAAACCAACTCATCAATTGTTTAAGTAAGAGTAACCAAACTGGATTAAAAAACAATGCAAATATGATTTCACCTAAAAGACATAAGGAAGAGTATTATATGATGGTAAAATATTCAGGGAAAAATACATAAGTCAATGAAGATATAAGTCCAACAGGGTACCAAGATGAGAAGGAGCAAAGCAGATTAATGGCATGATGTGAAATGTGTATGGTCAGGTTTGAGCAGACATGGGTAGAGTAAAGAGAGAAGTACTTTGACGATGAATGCTAAGTGGTGAAGCAGAATGAAGGACTAAAACTGTAACAGATCAAATGAATATACAATTGTGAATGTCAATCTTAAGACTTGAATGTAATAGTAATGTGATGAGAAATGGTAGATGGAGATGGCTGGGGCAAGTGGAGGGTATGGAGAGATTGATGATGACACTATCTATTTATCTATATACCTAGGCTGCTTTCCCCAAGAAAAGGGAGGTAGCAGAGACAGGTCAACACACTACCAATTTACTCATCCACTCATACACATTCATTCACATCTTAGCCCCAAAGGGGAGAAGGGACAGATCCTCACAGCACCACACCGCACGAGGGTCAACCACACAGTGCAGTCAGTGACATCCGCAGCAGGGCCCGACAGCAAAGCTGGTTTACCCCTGCCACATCATAATGGGCCCATCCCCTTACCTGCACCTGACCTGATCAGCTGATCAGACAAAATGCGGGAGAATATCCCCTCAGGGCTGCGTCATCATTTATTCATTCACAATTTCCCTCCATTCATTTCTATCACGCACAGCCACTCTTCCTCGCTCAACAGACAACCCTCTCGCATCCAACGCTCTCTTCACACTGTCCATCCATCCTATTTGTGGTCTTCCTCTCAGCCTTACACCTCTCACATCAGATCTAGTTATCTTTTTCACCAATCGCTCATTTTCCATTCTCTCCACATGCCCAAACCATCGCAACACCCTCTGCTCAATTCGATCAGCCGTCTCCCGAACAATTCCAGTTCTCCTTCGCACTTCATCATTTCTCACTCGATCCATACGTGTCACTCCACACACACTTCTCAGACACCTCATCTCCATTACATTCAAACTTTTCCTCTCTGCCACACCCATATTCCATGTTTCAGCCCCATATAATGCAGTCGGTACCACAATACCTTCATACAGCCTTCTCTTTACATCCATTCTGAGTGAACGACATCTAAACACTTTTTTCATTCCTCCCAGCACCTTTCCAACTTCATTCACTCTAAACTTCACTTCTGCATCTATTCTTCCATCCACAGCAACATGTGACCCTAAATACTTAAAACACTCAACCTCCTCAAGCAACTCACCATTCAAAACTATATTCATCATCCTACCATCTACCAACCTCGTACACTTCATCACTTTACTCTTATTCTCATTTATTTTCAGTTTCCTCTTTTCACACACCCTTCCAAACTCCTCTACCAACTGTCTCAATCTCTCCTCTGAATCAGCCACCAGAGAAGTATCGTCCGCAAATAGCAGCTGCTTTAGATTCCTCTCTACCATCATTCACCAGACTCAGTCCTCCACCCAACACTCTTGCATTCACCTCCCTTACAACACCATCCATATAAATATTAAACAACAACGGCGACATCACACATCCCTGCCGCAGCCCCACTCTCATGGGAAACCAATCACTCACAGTATTTCCCACTCTTACACACGCTCTACTATTTACATAAAAACTTTTCACTCCTTTTAGTAACCTGCCATCAAGCCCATACAATCTTAAAACATTCCACAAAGCCTCCCTTATCAATTCTACCATATGCTTTCTCTAAATCCATGAATACCCAAAACACATCCTTACCTTTTGCTAAATACTTTTCACACACCTGTCTCACAGCAAACACCTGATCCACACAACCCCTCCCTCTCCTAAAGCCACACTGCTCATCATCAATCACTCCCTCTGTACCCTCTCTGACTCTTAATTAACACTCTACCATACACCTTACCTACAACACTCAACAGACTTATACCTCTAAAGCTAGTACATTCATACTTATCACCCTTACCTTTATACAATGGGACCACACAAGCACTTGCCCAGTCAATTGGCACCATACCTTGCACAAAGCACACATTCAACAATCTTACTAACCAGTCAACAATAGTCGCTCCACCACCTTTCAGGCATTCCACAGCACACCCATCCATACCTGCAGCTTTCCCTGTTTTCTTCTGCTTAACTGCCTCTTGCACTTCCTCCATCGTGATCAATGATTCATTCAACTCTCCCAACACATCTATTCCTTGCACCTTTCCATCTGCCACAATCTCAGCCACCCTTTCCTCCTCTACATTTAACAATCTTTCAAAATACTCTGCCCATCTCTTCCTTACTGCATCCATCTCAATTAACATCCTTCCATCCTCTGCTTTTACTCGCTCCTCCTTCCCAGACTCTCCCTTTCGCACCCTTTTCACCTCCTTCCAAAACACTTTCTGACACACTGTCAGAAACAAGGCTTACACATGACAAAAATAAATATTGCTTTCATTAATTAATTCAATACTACAGATCTGCATAAGATGAATAAACACTGTCTGGTGGTAGCCTAATTACGATGAAAAATACATATTAACAAAGAAGCATCTATACATGAAAGTCAGTATGAAAGCATCCCACTGTATAACAATTCACCTGATGTTGCTCCTGAAGAATGAGCAGTTGACACAAAACAGTGTACTGTGGTGAGCTTAGGAGACTTTCTTGTGTGTCTACCTTAGTGATTTTCTTTGCATATTTCACCATAACATTCTCTTCTATATTGTATGTCTTTATCATCTGAAATGTGAACCCAGTGAACTGCAGGCTGAAGTTGCCCTCCTCCTGCACCTCACCATCCTGGGTCACATACAGGAATAATTAGGGAAAAGGTGCTAGGAAGCCTTCTTAACTGACTTTATATGACCTTTAATTATTGACAGATTCCATGAAAGTATGGGAGAGCATTAATAAACCATATAGAAAAATAAAATGGTATGGAAAAAGTGCCTCCTGACCCCATGAGATTTTTACCCTTGAGCTTCCTTATCTCTTTTGTTATCATATCATCTTTTTATTATGTTCTTATTATCATGTCTGGCTGCTTGGAGAGGACTGAGAATGAGAGACTGACTAGAAGGGTGTGTTTAACCTAGGTGAAGGGGGAAACCAAGGATGAGATGGAGGGATAGAGTGGAGAGATATATCAGGGGGTGTGTGTGAATTGGAGGGAGGGCAGGGTGATGTAGGGGCAATTCATCTGTGGCCATCCCTCATGGGAATAAGGCATTTGGATATGGATACACAGACTGTTTACACCCACATATTTAATCTGGTAAAGTGAATGAATTAATGAAGCCAGCACTGTACACAAAGGACTGCAGGGGGTCTGTGATGTTATGCATGGAAGCGAGAGAACAACTGAATGCATTGAACACAGGAGATGAACATACAGTACTACCATGGGACATGTAAGAGAGAGAAAAAGAAGAAAACGACCGGGGAACAGAATGGCCCAGCTGTATTAAGAAGTGGTGGGGGCTATGATGCTTGTGCTGCACATGTAAACGTTGGTGACCATATTGGCTCCGACAGGTGATGGTTGGTTTGCCTGTGTGTCAGAGCATGAGGAAGGCTTTACATCTGCCACCTTCACCAGTATAGTGGAAGCGATGCATTGAATACAAGGAGATGATCCTTAATTATTTCACTTCCTTATAGTGATTCATCGGCTAACAGATCAGATAACGGGGATGTGCAGCATTTGGCTTAATTTTGCTATTACCTGTTAATCTTACTCAGTTTACAAAATTGATCATGTACTGAAAGGGGTTTATTAAGGCTGTACCTATTCCTCCAGCTTGAAAAGTCTTTCCTAACCTGGATAAAATTCAGAAGGTTGCAAGAACTAAATGAAAAAGAGTTCTTTGATTTAACACAGTATTACAATTCAGAACATTACACTTGAGCTCTTTCACTTTAACTTGGCCCAGATTTTCACCTAACTGCATCTTGTTTCAAACAGCTCGATGGCAAAATAAGGTATTATGGGCCAAGTTCTCATTGAGTCATAATCCTGTGCCATTTGGTTGGATATCTTGACAAGATGTTTGAATCAGGAAGTGGCTATTAATAAAAAGTTACTAAATATATACTGCAGACATAAGGAGGATGGATGGTGAATTTGTACAAAAAAAGGCAATGACAGATTATGTGTGCGGATGAGTGAATGAGAAGACAAGTGTTGGATGCAAGAGTGTGGAGAGGGTGGGGGAATGGAATCAAGGTAAGGCTGGAAAGAAAGTGGGTGAAGTGACCAAGGGGAAGACAGGAGGAAATAGCTCCTGTGAGAAGAGTGGAGAAGTTACAGGATAGTGAGAAAACGGCAGAGTATAAGAGCATAGTGGAAGAAAGATTGGGAAAGTATGAGTTAGAGCAGATGGAAGGGGTGAAGATGTATATAAGATTTTCAAGGAAGAGATAAGCGCAGCATGTGAGATGGTTTGTGGAGTGAGGAGGAGATGCAGGGGTGTGCAAGGGACAGCATGGTGGAATGATTAGGTGAAACGAGCTGTGGAATAAAAGAAGAAGGCATATAGTGAATGGCTTGCAAGTAGAGGTAGGGGAGAAGATGAAAGAGAGAAGAGAGAGGTATATGTGAGCTGGAGAAGAGAGGTGATGAGATTGGTGAAGGAGAGTAAGAAGAAAGTGGATGAGGAGTTTGGGAGGAATCTGAGAGTAAAGTGGAGGGAGAGTAAGAAATTGTTTTGGAAGGAGGTAAAGAAAGTAAGACAGTGTGAAAAGGGAAACAGCAGGGGAGTGAAAGATGGGAATAATAGATTGCTGGTGGAGAAAAGAGAGAAATTGAGGAGATGGAAGGAGCACTTTAAGGATCTGTTGAATGTAGAGAGTGAAAGCAGTGTGAATATAAGTGGTTGGGGAATGGCTGGGAGAAGAAGAGGTGAGAGGAGGGAGGAAGAGATCAGTAGGGCAAAAGTAGTGGAAGCAATGAAGAAGATCAAGATGGGAATGGCTCCAGGAATTGATGGAGTGTGTGGTGAAATGCTGAAGTATGGGGGTGAGATTGTTGTGGAACTGATATGGAAGTTGTGTACATTGGCTTGGGAAAAGGGAAGGGTTCCAGAGGACTGGAAATCAAGTATAATTGTTCCGTTATATAAGGGAAAAGGGGAGAGAAAAGTATGTGGTAACAATAGGGGTATTTGCCTTCTTAGTGTGACTGGAAAGATATATGGTAGAATACTTATTGACAGGGTTATGCATAAAACAGTGGAGTTAGTTGGAGAAGAACAAAGGGGGATTTAGGAAGGGAACACAGTGCTGTTGTAAGATGTTTAGTGGAGAAGTATCTATAGAAAGGAAAGAAAGTGTATGCTGCCTTCATGGACTTGGAGAAAGCTTATGACAGAATAGATAGGCAAGGTACGTGGAAGGTAATAAGAATATATGGAAAGGAGAGGAAATTACAGGATGTTGTGAAGAGTATGTACGAAGGAGCTAGGGCTACTGTGTGAGTGGATGGTGAGCTGAGTGAGTTCTTTGATCTGAATGTGGGACTGAAACAGGGTTGTGTGTTGCCTCCATGGCTGTTTAATATATACATGGATGGGGTTGTAAAGGAGGTGCAAGGTAGGGCAGTGGATGTGGGAGTGGCTCTAATGAATGAGGGTGGGATGTGGAAGATTCCGGTGTTGTTGTTTGCTGATGATACAGTATTGTTGAGTGAAGATGAATGGGAGTTGCAAGGTTTGGTGAATGAATTTGGGACTGTGTGTAAGAAGAGGAAACTGAAAGTCAATGCAAACAAGAGTAAAGTTATGGTGTTTGAGAGGAATGAAGTCACCGAATGCGCAGTGAGGTTGGATGGTGAGGATATGGAGAATGTGAGTGCATTCAAGTACTTGGGTAGTGTGATGAGTAAGGATGGAAGTTTTGGGGATGAAATACTTGAATGGGTACAGAAGAGAAGGAAGGTTGTTTGTTCACTGAAAGCAGTGATGAGAAATAGGGAGGTGAGTATGGAAGTCAAGAAGTCACTGCATGGTAGTACTGAGATCCCTACCCTGACATATGGAAGTGAGGCATGGACCTTGCTAGAGGGTAACAAGTCAAGAGTGAGAGCAGTGGAAATGAGTTACTTGAGAGGAGCATATGGAGGGACAGGTTGACAAATGAAGAAGTGAAGGAACGTTGTGGGGTGAATGTGTATCTGGTTGAGAAGATTAGTACACTGAGGTGGTTTGGACATGTGGAGAGAATGGAGAATGAAAGACTGACTAAGAGGATGTATGCAGGTGGGGTGGAGGGAGGGAGAGGGAGGAGAAGACTGAGGATGAGGTGGAGAGATGGAGTTGAGAGGTATATGAGGGAAGGGGGTGAGCTGGGGGGAGGGTAGACAAATGGTGGGTGACAGAGCGACTTGAAGGCGTTCTGTCTGCGGCCACCCTTTGCGGGATTAGGGCATCGGGCTATAGACAGATACTTTTATTTCAGCAAAAGAAACAAAGGGAAATTAATTCTACAACCCATGTATAGTAGTTAGGCTATCTATCTATATACCTAGGCTCCTTCCCCCAAGAAAAGGGAGGTAGCCAAGACAAGTCAACATACTACCAACTTACTCATCCACTCATACACATTCATTCACATCTTAGCCCCAAAGGGGAGAAGGGACAGATCCTAACCGCACCACACCGCACGAGGGTCAACCTCACACTGCAGTCAGTGACATCCGCAGCAGGGCCCGACAGCAGAGCTGGTTTACCCCTGCCGCATCATAATGGACCCATCCCCTTACCTGCACCTGACCTGAGCAGCTGATCAGACAAAATGTGGGAGAATATCCCCTCAGGGCTGCATCATCATTTATTCATTCACAGTTCCCTCCATTCATTTCTATCACGCACAGCCACTCTTCCATGCTCAACAGACAACCCTCTCGCATCCAACGCTCTTTTCACACTGTCCATCCATCCTATTCGTGGTCTTCCTCTCAGCCTTACACCTCTCACATCAGATCTAGTTATCTTTTTCACCAATCGCTCATTATCCATTCTCTCCATATGCCCAAACCATCGTAACAGCCTCTGCTCAACTCGATCAGCCATCTCCCGAACAATTCCAGTTCTCCTTCGCACTTCATCATTCCTCACTCGATCCATACGCGTCTCTCCACACATACTCCTCAGACACCTCATCTCCATTACATTCAAACTTTTCCTCTCTGTTACACCATATTCCATGTTTCAGCCCCATATAATGCAGTCGGTACCACAATACACTCATACAGCCTTCTCTTTACATCCATTCCAAGTGAATGACATCTGAACACTTTTTCATTCCTCCCAGCACCTTTCCAACTTCATTCACTCTAAACTTCACTTCTGCATCTATTCTTCCATCCACAGCAACATGTGACCCTAAATACTTAAAACACTCTACCTCCTCAAGCAACTCACCATTCAAAACTATATTCATCATCCTACCATCTACCAACCTCGTACACTTCATCACTTTACTCTTATTCTCATTTATTTTCAGTTTCCTCCTTTCACACACCCTTCTAAACTCCTCTACCAACTGTCTCAATCTCTCCTCTGAATCAGCCACCAGTGTAGTATCATCCGCAAACAACAGATGCTTCAGATTCCACTCTTTACCATCATTCACCAGACTCAGTCCTCCACCTAACACTCTTGCATTCACCTCCCTTACAACGCCATCCATATAAATATTAAACAACAACGGCGACATCACACATCCCTGCCGCAGCCCCACTCTCACGGGAAACCAATCACTCACAGTATTTCCCACTCTTACACACGCTCTACTATTTACATAAAAACTTTTCACTCCTTTTAGCAACCTGCCATCAAGCCCATACAATCTTAAAACAGTCCACAAAGCCTCCCTATCAAATGCTTTCTCTAAATCCATGAACGCCCAAAACACATCCTTACCTTTCGCTAAATACTTTTCACACACCTGTCTCACAGCAAACACCTGATCCACACATCCCCTCCTTCTCCTAAAGCCACACTGCTCACCACCAATCACTCCCTCTGTACCCTCTCTAACTCTCTTAATTAACACTCTACCATACACCTTACCTACAACACTCAACAGACTTATACCTCTAAAGCTAGTACATTCACACTTATCACCCTTACCTTTATACAATGGGACCACACAAGCACTTGCCCAGCCAATTGGCACCATACCTTGCACAAAGCACACATTCAACAATCTTACTAACCAGTCAACAATAGTCGCTCCACCACCTTTCAGGCATTCCACAGCACACCCATCCATACCTGCAACTTTCCCTGTTTTCATCTGCTTTACTGCCTCTTGCACTTCCTCCATTGTGATCAAAGATTCATTCAACTCTCCCAACACATCTATTCCTTGCACCCTTCCATCTGCCACAATCTCAGCCTCACTTTCCTCCTCCAGATTTAACAATCTTCCAAAATATTCCGCCCATCTCTTCCTTACTGCATCCATCTCAATTAAATCCTTCCATCCTCTGCTTTTACTCGCTCTTCCTTCCCAGTTCTCCCTTTCGCACCCTTTCCATCTCCTTCCAAAACATTTTCTTATTCTGTTGAAAATTCTCAGTCAACTGCCTACCCCACCTCTCATCTGCTGCCACTTTAGCATCACGCACAGCCCTTCTCGCCCAATTCCTCATTTCCTTATACCTCTCATATGACACCTCATCCTTCCTCTGCAACCACACTTCATATGCACATCTCTTCTCAGCCACAGCCATACTTACTTCTTCGCACCACCATTCACTTCCCATTCTTACACCACCACCCACTCGTCTCACACCAAACACCTCTTCCTCATGCCCCACCACAGCACTCTTAAACAACTGCCATTCCTCCTCCACACTGCCACTCTCCTGATCTTTCACTGCATTCCACTGATCTCTCACTTTCTCCTGATACTCTATCATTTTCTCTCTTTTATCCAACTCACTTACTTTCAAAACCTCCCTGCCACACCTAACTCTCCTAGCTCTCACCCATCTCTTACCTACTCACAATTTTCCCTCCACCAGGTAGTTGTCAGACATACCTCCACCCTCCCCTCTCAAAACTCTCACATCCAACAATCTTCCTATTACATTCCTGGACACAACCACATAGTCCATCAATGCTCTGTCAACAACCCTTCCACCCTCCTGCCTCACCCTTGTATACTTATATCTTTCTTCTCAAACAAGGTATTCCCAATCACCATCTCTCGCTTAACACACACACACTTATCATTCGTTCCCCATTTTAATTTCTTCCAGGCACTCCATGCATACCAACGACACCTTCAACTGCTACATTTCCCACTCTAGCATTCAGATCCCCCATCATTACCACATTCACATTCGCTCCAAAGCTCTGAAACACTCATCATCATTCCAGAAGGACTCCTCTTCTTCATCCTTTTCACTACCAGCCCCAAATGCACTCACAAATACCCACAACTCACATTCAAACTTCGCTTTCACCCATATCAGTCTTGATGACACCTCCTTCCATTCAATCACACACTGCTGTACTTTCGGGCTCACTTCTCTTGCCCTTCCTCTATCAACACCTGACAATCTTCCATTCACACTTCCAAACGTGGACTCATCTTTACATTTCATCTTGGTTTCACTCAAAGCTAACACATCCAACTTTTTCTCACAAACATTCTCCCAATCTCCTCCCTTTTAGCCTCAATTGTACTACATCCATGTACATTCATAGACCCAACCTTCAGGTTATGGGGATAACTCAATCCTTCATCCCTTTCTCCGGCCTGTCTCTTTTTAGGAACTAAAAAACAGAGGAGGGGGTCCCTAGTCCCCTCACCCCGCCCCTTTTAGTCGCCTTTTACGACACGCAGGGAATACGGTGGCGGAATTCTTCCTAACACAATCTGGCCGCAGAGTAGTAGTACCACCCCACAGTTAATATTCTAAAAGCATTAGAAAGTTATTAAAATAAGTGCTGACACAGTCATAACAAGTACTGAATGCCAAAGTCAGATGGTCTAAAGGTTGTGCATGTAATTCTGCCCAGCACTTTAAGTACATATTCTCCAGTGAAATGACATACTCACATAACACATTTATTCACTTCATTCTCACAACAGTGCTGGCGAGGGACACCTTCATGCAGTTGCACTGATATAACTGAGTGACTGCCCAACCCACTTAAAAAAGTATTCCCAACTCCCTCTCTATCTCCCAAATGGGAACGGTGGACTGTAGAAGAACAGGAACTTCATTTATATTCAGGTGAGTCTGAGGTCATAACAACAAAACAACACCATTCTCACAACACAGACAATTAAGAGACTCTCTGTTAAGATCTCAGACTGTAATAGGATATTTAGCAGAACCTACAACAACATGGAGAAAAACACCAAGTGCACTGAAGTCTATTCAATCTTTTGCACAGCAAGCTAAGGCAAAATATCAAACAAATTTAGATGTCTTCTCTTCATCTGATATTTTTTTCATCGCTGGGAGCTACTCACTGAAGTGGTCTGGTATCTTCAGTTTATCAGTCTTTGTCAGCCAGGGGCCATAAAAACAATTATCAATACAGTGCAGTAATAGGCAAAAATTCAACACTTCTCTGCCAGCTGTGGCAAGGGAAAGTGGTACATGAACTGTGTTAATATGACAGCATTATGAAGCACACACAGAGACTGGAACTGTATTAGAGAGACTTTCTGTTGTTTAGGGAAGTATGAGAAATATAGACGGCTTAAGAAACTGCATAAAATTTTAGACACTAAATACAAATATAACAAAGATTACAATATCAAGAATAATGCCGCACTCAAAATTCTTAATCAACAACTACAAACATTATGAAATATCCCTAACTAGAATTCCTTAGCACCATTCGTTTTCGTTTTTGAAGGCTCCAACATGCTTGCATGTGTCGGCCTTGGTCACCTAATGGCGGCTCTCCACGCTGCTCGGTCTCTGGCAGCCTCCATATTCAGTCCCTTAACCCTTAAGTCACATTTAATGACCTCGTCCCATGTCTTTCTCGGTCTACCCCTCCCCCAATATTAACACTTCTCACCCTCTGCACCCAATTATCATCCCCCATCCTCTCCACATGTCCAAACCACCTCAGCCTACCTCTCCTCATCACAACACCAATACACTCCAGTCCCATCCTACCTCTCAACTCTTCTATCGTAAACCCAGCCCCGCCAGGCCTTGCATGCAGGGACGCACTGCACATCCACCTAATCAATGTCATTTCTGTACGTTTAAACCTGCGAATATCCTCTTCCTTTACTGCCCAGGTCTCGCTACCATACAGCATCACACTCCTAACACATGCTGCATATAAAGATCCCTTAGCACGTAAGGAGAGTCCTCTCAATGTCAGGAGAGGCAACAGCTCCCTGAACTTCTTCCAACCACAGCACCATCAGGAACATTATAAAACATTTCACTGAGTACACACACACACACTCACAAAGTATGTTGCTAACTTTCTAAGATCTGATTGGTAACAAACATAAGCATTTCACAGTTTCACCAATTTTTGCTTTAATTAGAGAGAGTAAATATCATCCAATCCATATGTGATATATTCTTATATTTCACCTATAACAGCTATAAACCATTTCCGTGTTAGTTTTTAAATTTTAGTCTAGCTACCTACTGGTATGAACAATTATATTCAGATTCAGCTAAGGTGTAACTCTTTGTATTAAAGAGACTGACCTTATTTTATCACTCCAACATACGTTCACATCATATATCACCAAGCAATCCAATATACGATCACATCATACATCACCCAGAAAACTAATATCAATAAACTCATGGACATTATGGCTACACTGTACATTGTAATAAAGCTTGTTTATATTGTAACAGGGCCATATTCTGAGAGGCACAGGAGGTTTCAAAGCACATCTTTCTTAGTGACTAAGTTTGCATATCAAACTTCAACATTCTCATGAATGCTGTTTTATCATCTTCATGTCAACTAATGCATCAATAACATACAAGAGGATATCAAAGTGTAATGTACAAAATACAGTAACTACTAAGGACAAGGTGTTACAAAATCCAGAATACCACTTGGACCCCTAGATCTTAATAAACTCACAAATATAATGGCTAAACTGTTTACAAAATTCATCTCTAATAATCTCAGCAGCAACACACATAACAGCACAGGGTAGGGACTGAGCTCAATTATCTCAAGTAACATTGGCCTGTATTCTTGTTCTCCATTCCTACTACTACTCTTGCACCTGAGTTGTTCATATAAATTACAGTATAAAATTCTAACCCTTTGAATGGAGGGATGAATGTACTTTCTTTAGCCTATTCTTGCTATCTCCAATTTTATTCAGGCAAAGGGAAAATTTTCATACAGAGCAGGTTAGATATGGCCTTCACTAATTGTACTATTGCTACAGATTGTCCCCAAGTTGAATTAAATCATCTGGCAGTGTCAGGAATAAAGTATGAATACCCATCACCAAACTGAAAAGGTTGACAAAAAACTTCCTATACTTTGGAGCATACCTCTGATTTTTAATAAAAACTCCCTATATCAAAACTCTTGTCTTACTAATAACCACGTTATCACATTCCATAATGGCACAGGAGATGAAACAAGGATACGTACATGGAATGATAAACATGGAATATCACAAAAAAAATAAGGCACTGATACCCTGCTCTACTGCATTTCTTTCTTTTGGTGTCTGGTAAGGTTAAGTTACTGTTAAACCCTTTAGTATAATAACAACTTTTAATATTACAAATTTTTGGCTTCTGCCCAACAAGTTATTTCATCTGTGGAGTGTGTTCTTGCAGTTGTGGAGCTAACTCCTTTACAATGTATGGTAATTGCTCTTCCTAGGCAGACACAAATCATCTGAAGGTGGCAAGAATGAAATTAAGAGATTGGAATGATGGGATCAACAACTTACTGTATTTTTGTTTTAATTAGGCTATACAAGTTCAGCTTCCATCATAATCAATTACATTCACAATCTGTACTTTCATTTCCCCTGAGAACACCCATTTCACCATGACTACAAGTTACTCCTAATGCCAGGCTGTGCCAGTGCCTCCTTCATAATCTTGAGCACCAAGTTAACATTGTCTGGGGTGCAATTGTGTCCCATCAGCCCCACACGCCACACCTTTCCTGCACTTGGTCCAAGCCCACCACTGATCTCCACTAGGTACCTAAGGATTGAAGATTAATATATGAGTAGCATCAATATACATGCCTATCCCCATTTGCTGACTGACACTATGTACTGTTAGGCGGCATCATCACCACCATCCTGACTTCCTTCTTCACCCAAGGATGGAGTGAAGTAGGACTCAGGGACAAGAAAAACCTGACAGAGGGACAACTATTAACAGCATACCCAATGAAATGAGTCACACTCTCATTTATTTTTTTTTTTTTATGCAACGAAGAAGGAAACAAAGGCCACAGGCCTACATACTGTTCCTTCCAAGAAAAAGCAAAAACAATACAAAAGAGAGCCAAATTCAAGATCCATTCATTTCAAGATGCCTGGACACACTACGTTTGAAAGAAAGGAGATCATAGGAAGTATGAAATACAGAGGAAGACAGTTCCAGAGTTGACCAGTTGCATAAATGAAGGACTGGGAGTAACAGTTAACTCTTGCATTAGAGAGTTGGACAGAAAAGAGATGAGAGTTTGTTGCTAGACAGGTACTAAGTGCTCGTCGTAGAGGTGGAGGGATACAAGCAAAGAGTTCAGAGGAGCAGTGACTGTTGAAGTAGCAACAGAAGAGAGATAAAGATGCAACAGTGTGGTGAAGAGACAAAGGTTGAAGGGAATCAGTAAGAGGAGGAGCATTAATGAGACGAAAAGCCTTTGACTCCACCCTATTGAGAAGAGCTGCATGTGGGGAGCCTCCCCACGCATGAGAGTTGTACTCCATACACGTGCGAATAAAACCCGTGTACAAGGACAACAACTGTGCAGGGGTAAAGAAAGTTCAGAATCGGATTAGCACACCTAATCTCTTGGAAGCAGATTTCACAAGAGATGTAATATGTTCTTTCCAAGACAAATCCCGAGAGAATGAAACCCCAAGCATGTTCAAGGATGATGCAGGACAGAACTGGACATTATTAAATATTAGTGGGTAATCCATTGAATGTACAGTGAGATTGGATGGGAAGGATATGGAGAATGTGAGTGAATTTAAGTACTTGGGCAGTGTGATGAGTAAGGATGGAAGTCTGGAGGGTGAAGTGCTCGAAAGGGTGCAGCAGGGAAGGAAGGTTGCTGGTTCGTTGAAAGCAGTGATAAGAAACAGGGAGGTGAGCATGGAAGTGAAAAAGTTGTTACATGACAGTATTGTGATACCAACTCTGACATATGGAAGTGAAGCTTGGACCCTGTTGGAAGGACAGAAGTCAAGAGTGAGAGCAGTGGAAATGAGTTATTTGAGAGGAGCATGTGGAGTCACGTGGAGAGATAGACTAACAAATGAGGAGGTGAAGGAGCGTTGTGGTGTGGTTGAGGATGTGATGGGAAGCGTTAGGAGAAGCATGTTAAGGTGGTTTGGTCATGTGGAGAGGATGGAGAGTGAAAGACTGACGAGGAGAGTGTATGTGAGTGAGGTGGAGGGGGCGAGAGGGAGGGGGAGGCCAAGGATGAGATGGAGGGATGGAGTGGAGAGGTATATGAGAGAGGGGGGTGTGAGTTGGGAGCATGGTAGTGAAATGGCAGGGGACAGAGAGACATGGAGGCGATATGTTTGTGGCCAGCCCGTGCGGGATTACGGCGTCTGGCAATAGATAGATAGATAGATAGAAATATGAGCCAAGTCAGACATTAGGTGTGCCATGGCCTCATCCCTTTTTTGTTGAAGTAACTGCTGAGATGGACGTTGCAGAAACCGAATGGAAAGGTGAAGTGTGGAATCATCAGCATATGAGTGGATAGGGTTAGATGTACAGCTTAGAAGGTCATTGATGAATAAAAGGAAGAGAGTTAGTGATAGGACAGAGCCCTGAGGAACACCACTGTTGATAGGTCTAGGAGAAGAACGATGGCCATCTACAACATCGGCTACAGAACGACCAGAAAGGAAGCTAGAGATGAAGGCACAGACAGAAGGATAGAAACCGAAGGAGGGCAGTTTGGAAATTAAAGATTTATGCCAGACTCGCTCAAAAGCCTTTGAGATGTCAAGTGCAATGGCAAGGAAGAGAGTTAGTGATACGACAGAGCCCTGAGGAACACCACTGTTGATAGGTCTAGGAGAAGAACGATGGTCGTCTACAACATCGGCTACAGAACGACCAAAAAGGAAGCTAGAGATGAAGGCACAGATAGAAGGATAGAAACCATAGGAGGGCAGTTTGGAAATTAAAGATTTATGCCAGACTCGATCAAAAGGCTTTGAGATGTCAAGTGCAATGGCAAAGCTTTCGCCAGTCCCGAAAGGAGGAAGACCAGGAGTCTGAAAGGTAGGTGAGAAGATCGCCAGTGGAGCGTCCCTGATGGGACCCATACTGATGATCAGAAAGAAGGTTGCGACAGGAAAGATGGTTTAAAATTTTTCTGTTAAGAATTGACTTGAAAACTTTGGAGACACAGGATGTTAGAGCAATTGGACGATAGTTAGAGGGTTGGGAATGGTCATCTTTCTTTGGGACTGGCTGAATGAGAGCAAACTTCCAGCAAGAAGGAAAGGTACAAGTTGATAGACAAAGGCAAAGGGTTTACCTAGGCAGGGTGTAAACAAAGAAACACAGTTTTTGAGGACAACAGGAGGGACTCCATCAGGCCCATATGCCTTGTTAGTATTGGGGCCAGTGATGGCAGAAAATACATCAGCTGAAGAAATTTTAATGTCAGTCAAGAGGAAGTCAGAGGGGGAAAGTGATGGAGGAATAGCACCGGAATCGTCTAAGGTGGAACTGGAGGAGATAGTCTGAGCGAAGAGATCTGCTTTATCAGTAGAAGAAATAGCTACAGAGCCATCAAAGTAGAAAAGAGGAGGGAAGGATGATGAGGTAAAGTTGTTAAAAAGGTTTTTGGCAAGGTGCCAGAAGGACCGAGAAGAATTTGAGTTGGAGAGTTGAGAACATTTAGCATAGATGAAATTATTTTTAGCAGAGCGAAGAACAGACTCAGGACGATTCCGGGTAGAAATATATACAAGATGTGATTCAGGGGTGGGTTGGCTCCGGTACCTCTTATAGGCCCTCTCCTTGTTGCGAACAGCATTAGAACAAGTGTGATTAAACCAAGGCTTTCTTGCATTAGTCAGAGGATATGAGAAAGGAATGTATGCTTCCATGCCCGAGAGAATAACCTCCGTAATGCGCAAGACACACTCAGATGACTCCCGGCCATGGAAGCAATAGTCATTCCATGGAAAATCAAAGAAGTGCTGCCTGAGGGCCTCCAAATCTGCAGCTCCAAAGTGCCACAGCCGGCGTTTCTTTGGAGGGTCCACAGGCCGTACCGGAGCGACAGGACAGGTTAAGGTAATAAGGTTATGATCGGAGGAGCCCAACGGAGAGAAAAGATGAACAGTGTAAGCAGAAGGATTAGTTGTTAGGAAAAGGTCAAGTATGTTGGAACTCTCTCCAAGGCGGTCAGGGATATGGGTAGGGTGCTGTACAAGCTGCTCTAGGTCATTAAGGATAGAAAAGATGTAGGCTTGTTCACCAGGTGGATCAGTGAATGGAGAGGAGAGCCAAAGGTCAAAGGTGGTGGTGAACATTGAAATTTCCTAGAATGGAGATATCAGAGAACGGAGAAATGGATAGAATGTGTTCCATCGTAGAAGTAAGATAGTCAAAGAATTTTTGATAGTCAGTAGAATTAGGAGATAAGTAAACAGCACAGATATATTTAGTCAGAGAATGACAGGACAGCCGAAGCCAGAGAGTAGAGAATTCAGATGAATCAAGTTCAGGAACACGAGAGGAAGATAGATCGTTGCGTACATATACGCAACAGCCACCTTTGGCTTTGAAATGAGAATAGAGAAAGTAGGAGGATACAGGAAAGGGTTTGCTATCAGTTGCCTCAGACAGCTGAGTCTCAGAGAGAAAGAGAAGGTGAGGTTTAGAGGAGAAGAGGTGGTGTTCAACGGAGCGAAAGTTAGAGGAAAGGCCGCGAATGTTACAGAAATGAAGAAGGAGTGAGTCAGACAGTGGTTCCAGGCAGCTCTGTAAGTCGTCACCGGGAGAGGGGCGGATGGTGAGGGCATTTATGGTCCCCCCCCCGGGACTCCGAGGCATGATTTATGTGCGCCATTTTCTTTTTTTTTCAAATTTTGAAAAGGAAGTGTAGTGTGTAGTGTGCATGTAGTTTGGTGTTGACAGTTAGAGAATCTTGTCAACCAGTCAAGCTCCTGGAATCCTGACTCTACCTCACAGACATAATCATTCATACTTATGCACCTCACATAACCTTACTTTTGTTTCAAAAGTAGGAGGGTCAATGAAAGCAGCATCAAGAATAAAAGTGCGGTATAAGTGTAACTATGGTTCTATTAAACATAAGACAATTACTCACTTCTCCATAAAATATTTTGTAACTTTCATCCAGTCCACACCCTCTGGTACTTTAATGGTTGTGACTGTGGGTATGCGGTTGGCAGGATCCACTATCAACGGTTTCAGTCCCAGCTCCTCCAGGCCACCATATAGTCTCTGGGCACAGGATCTATGGCGGGACCAGAGCGACTTGAGCCCCTCCTCACACGCCATGCTCAGAGCCTCTCGTAGGGCATACATGGAGCTGACTGGGCCCGTGTGGTGGTATCTGTGAGGGGGTTGGGTGTATTGATTAGAGAACATATAGCAACAAGGTAGGGAAGAGATAACAATTTCCTCTTCTACCATCAATTCAACCTAATATTTCCTGGTCATATGGAGGAAAGATAAGGAACAAGGCATCGTGATTTGTTTGTGGACATGAATTTGAGAAGACAGGTAACCCTACATACAGCACTTTAATCTCTATCCTTGTCAAAGAAGAAAGGAAGTCTAGCTACATCACTTCAAACTCTGTTCTTGTAAGGTGGAGCTATAACAAATGATACAAGAATATGAAGGGAACAATATGTGTTAGTTAAGGGGAACTTTAATTTCATTTGCTGTGACGTCTGTCATGTTGTGAATAAGCAATTTACGTGTATCAACATCAGTGACACAGTTACTGATAACTTTATGACAATACAAAATCAGTTAAAATAAAGACATACTTGCGAGGAGTGCCATCACAACCCCAGTAGTTAGCCAACCATAGGATGTCAGAGTAGAAGCTCCTCACCGGTGTCTTACGTGCCTTTACTCTAGCCCTGATAAATAACACCATCATCATCATCAATCTTATCATCAACATCATAATAACCTTTTTTCCCACCTTAGGGTGGGACAAAGAGACATAATACATATATCTCTTCACTGGAACTTTACTCTCACCCTGTCAGATAACATCATCACTACTATTAATATCATCATCCTGACCTTTCTTTCCCACCTAAGGATGGGATTAAAAAAGGCTGACTCTTGCACTGTATGACCATGATCATGTAATATATCTCTCCATTACTAATTTGAATGGCAAGTACAACAACAACAACAACAACAACAACAACAACAACAACAACAACAACATTGTCATGCCCAGTCTCTCATTCTCCATCATTTCCTCATGATCTCTAAACTAAACTGCATAATACAGTAATTATAAAAACTATTACCTACATTTAACTTTACCCAATAAAGTCCCAGCACCCATAATTACTTGCTAATTTATGAATCATTAAATGCTAGATACAAAAAATATGAAACTTTTTGCTACATTTTAGTTTGCAGGGCACACACACACACACACACACACACACAAACTACCACCTGTAACTCTTTTAATGTGAGAAATCTTTAACATAAAAATCAATAAAATTATCTTGAGACCACAAGTAACTACAGTATTAAAATAAAAAAATCATAAGACAGAATCATACTGAAACCCTTCATTACAAGAGACTTCCTAAGCTGAAGCAGTAAGAATAATAATAGTATTAATAAAATGTAATAAGAATAAAAACTTATTGTGCTGAGGGCATTAGTGGACATTACTCTTAAACCCATTAGTATCTGAAGTCTTTCCTAGGCTGAATAAACCATTTGAAGTTAGTAAAAAAAAAAAAATAAAAACGTACTTTATATCAAAATGGGTTGAGCCAGTCCTACAATGTTATAGCTGTGTTACTGAATAGAATGGAGGTTGGGATTGAGAGAATCTTCTGTGCATCACTGTTAAAAAAGGAGATTTGAAATATGGTTTTAGTGTATTATAAAGCAGATACAAATCACTTACATAGCTCTGTCACTAAATGCAATAGGTGCCATGGAGGGCGGTGCAGACAGAACTTTCTGTGTGCCAGTGTAAACAACATCAACACCCCAAGCATCCATGTAGAAGGGCGTTCCCCCCAATGATGCCACTGTGTCTACCACCAGCAGTGCACCATGCCTGAAAATGCATGGTGTTTATAAATCATCATTACTGCATGAACGTGAATCTTGGTTACTGTATGTGCTTAGACAGTATGGCCATATGGGTAAAAATTTAATACAGTATCATTATGGTGGCTGCTATGGTGCCATGCTCTCAGACACTGTGAACTGGAGGACCACAGACTAAAGCTGTCTGTCTGCAGTCCAGCATCCTCCTTCTGGGAGGGGAGAGAGGGAGTTAAGGAATTCCTTTCATCCTCTTCTGTCTTTCTTTTCTCGTCCTGCCTACAGGTGACTTTACACTCCCTCTTCTGTCTTTCTTTCCTTCATTCTTTCCTCTTCCTTCTGCCTGTGGGTGACTCTACACTAAGTGACAAGCTAAGTGGTTTCCTGTACACCAGAAAACCATTTTCTATGCTGAGTGGTAACCATATAACCAAATTTTGGCTCCTGGTGGTTTAGTGAGAAATTATGGTGCTCCAATCAGATTGAGCCAGTGAAGGTTTATATCCAAGGGATGGTTGGGGTTATTGCTCATGTAATGCCACTCAGGGATGAGTGAGGCTGGTCACTCTCATCTTAAATGTCAGGACCAACTTGCTCAGCCCCGGGCTTCTTTGCTCCTCATGGGGCAATGTGGGATTGGATGATGAATGAATGAATGAATGAATGAAGTATCAACAGGCAGTGGAGCTGCCTACTTACTGGTATATCAATGCCACAAGTGAAGGCATATTTCTCCAGGACCAATTAGGTGGATAAAAATGATAACCAGTGTACTAGTGTGTAACTGAGGCTCAATCAAGAATAGCAAGCCAATGATGGAAAGATGAGGGATTGAATGTGTGAGATATGAGGTATTGAAGTCAAGGATACAAATAACTGGGGAATGACAAAAACATGGAAGAGGTTTGCAAAACACATATATCAAGGATTATTATTACTTTTTTTTCATGACAGGAAATGAAACTGATCAATGAAAACAAGTGGTACTACTTATATAACCACTGCGCATGTCAAGGCTCTATAACTTCTGCCATATTCTCTCTTCTTACTTGTGACATGTATCTGGGGCATTTCAATGGCTGCAATATCCCCATTACTCTCTTGGCAGCAACACTGATGAACACCTTATTACCAGGCCATGGAGCAACCTGATTATACTGGTGTCATCATGTGAAGCCATCCCTTTCCAGGACCTTCTCTTTGTCTTACTTGTGGCAGATATGGCCAAGGCCTTCCAATGGCTGCAGTGCTCCTGTGGATGACTCTCCTTGTACTGCAAATACAACAGCTGGTTGGTGCTGCTGTATCGCTGCCTCTATCTCGCCCATCGTGAACACCTCTCCGGGACTCTTCTCAATTATACGCACATCTGCATCTGAAAGCAACAAAAAATGTTAACATCCAATCCTGCATTACCCCTTTCTAGATGTAGGGCCATGAGACTGTAGGTACCACTGTCCTGCAGAAGACTAACTTATTTATAGCATTACATGACCGAAAAATCTATAGTTACAACTTAGAGGTTGAATCTATGCAAGGCCATCACTCCATGTAGGGTGTTCTAACCACCAGACCATCAGACACCACTGTTTTTATATCTGAGAGGGAAGAGGGCTAATACCTGTACTGTGGACACATCTAGGTATTTTATTCTAGCTAACAGCTGATAATTTTGCTTGAATGAGAGAACTCCTAGCAGCTGAAAGATTACCTGGTAGGTATCTTACTTCTTCACTGAGGGTTCTTCCTAAATCTGAATAAAATCATATGGAAACACCAAAATAAATTAAAAAAGAATGTTTTCATATTAAAAATACTATTACAGAACCCATTTGTGCTGGCCTGCCAATTTTCAGACATTCATTATTCCATCCATGGTCCCTTCAATGTTATATCTTTTTATCTGATTGTATTTTATGCTGGGTGTTGCAAATGGAATGGCTATGTACTCTTTCCGAGGTCAGAGGAAGATAGATACAAACAACAACACTTGACACTATTCACAGATAAGAATGCCTAGAAACAATATTCCAAAATCATGGATCAGTAATTTCATTACAGGCAGTCCACTTTGTAGGCCAAGGATTTGCTCCACAACATCACAATTGTTCTATGCATTTGGTGTCATAGGGTAAATTGGGAGAACTGTTAATCAGCTTTAAAGGTGGCAATGGAACCTGAAAGGCAGTTTTTCAAAGTTTACCAAGAATCTGATGGTTAGAAAAAGTATGTAAATGAAAAAAAATAATGTCATGAGGGGCTCACTGTATTTCACTGGCCTATCAGCCTATTATGAAGAACAAAATATTACAACTGTGCATATGAACACAAGCCCCTACCCCTTCTTCACCATGCCTCCTTGCAATATTAGCTGCATACTTCACCATGATTACATTTTGCAGCATACTGAACTATCTTGTCTCTTACCCTCCCTCACTCTCTCACCTTTCCCACAACCTTCTTCACCCCCAAACTCTACCTTCCTCACCCCCACTCACTCATCTTCCACACTCTATCATTCTTAAACCCTCCACCACTCCCTCAACCCCATCTCACCATGCCTCCTAGCCATGTCAGCTGCACGCTCACCCCAGATGCCATTTTGAAGCACCAATATCACATCTGACGGCTCCAGTAGGTTGCATATTGTTGTTTCCATCCCAGCATGTCCTGTGCCACTCACACAGCACACGACTTCAGCATGGGTCTGGAAAATGTACTGCAGGCCATCCTTAACCTCATCCATAATCTGTGAAGAAGAAGTAGGCTTAGATTTTATGCTTACTGGCTGCATACTGGTTTAAGAATCAAATGATAACATATAGAAACTAAAAATTTGTCTGACTTCAACTGAAGTGAGAGAGAATGGAACATGATCTGCAGCTAGAAGTGATGTGCATGGAGAACTGTAAGATAATAATAATAATAATAATATATATAATACAGTAAAAATAATAGTAGTAGTAGTACTACTACTAACAATACAACAATATGTTAAACCTTAGTGAACTCCGGATGAAGGTGTCCAAGGAGAGGCTTCATCATGGCATAGTGGACCCTCAAGGGACTGTTGGAGGGACCTGGGCCCATCAGCAGCTTGCTGGGCACATTGAGGGGAGCCACAAGGGACTGAGGGGGCTGTACATTCATCCTGAAAAATAATTAATATATAAATAAATAAGCAAACTAAAGGATAATGGGCATTTTGTCTGGGTTTATGAACACAAATTGATCACCTATGAGATGGTTGGTTGGTACTGAGAAGTACTACACATACAAAAGTATATGACTAAATAATGCAATTATTTTACATGATTTTAAGCATTCTCATACACCACACTGGTTGAGTAACAGAGGTAGCTGCATTAGTTCGTATGAGTCCTACTGCTAGATATCCAAATTTGCACACAATACTGTACATGGAAGTATTAAACGAACATGTAAGAATTATGGCAACATATGAATTGCAGTTTGCTAATTTTCACAAACATTAATGTCTGAGGCAAGCTAAATGAAAGATGACACCATATTCTGCCAACAACACCACATTTTCGGTCTCAAGGCCGACTCAAAGTTGGCAATATAATCAATATAATCTGGGAGATGTACAGTATAAACTATTACTGATAAACAGATATATATTCCATAAAAAAGAAAAGTCTTTTGGACTAGTACACCTCCCACACGAAACTTAACAGTCCTCGATACCACTGCAACAGAAACTACTTGCCAACCCATGGAGACAACGTAAATGTTAATGATGCTGATGTGTCCTTGGCAGGGCTTCCATAAGCTCAGCTCATCTTACCCTAGAGTGAAGTCAGTTTTACCTTAAATTCCTATACTTTACCCTAAATAGCCTGCAACACTGACTTCGATTATATATATATATATATATATATATATATATCTATATATATATATATATATATATATATATATCTATATATATATATATATATATATATATATATCTATATATATATATATATATATATATATATATATATCTATATATATATATATATATATATATATATGTNTTTTTAAAGAAAAAAAAAAACTACATAAGAAAGGGGCAAACTGGATGAAATATGCAATGAACTCAATATAATTTGGTTTTAACACTAACTGTATTACTGGGTGAAGAAGGTGTGTGGCACGACCCACCACCTTCTTTTGTTGTATAAACACTCTTTACCTTTTCCAACAATAAATATTTCAATTCGAAAACCTATTTCTGGTTTTATCAGAACACACATCTTAGCCAATCTGGCCCAACAGTTTCGGAATTAAACGTGGCACGCATTTGAAACTTCAGTTTTCTGTTCGGTTATATGCTAGGTTTGCGTAATAGTCTTAATTTTCGCCTAATTGCGACACATTTTTTTGCTTGCATTTTGACTAAAAATTACCCTAAAATTACCCTCTATTATGCATTACCCTAAACACTACCCTACAAGGGGTCTGATTACCCTAGTTTAGGGTATTTTACCCTAAAATGGAAGCCCTGGTCCTTGGCCACTGGCTAGTACTACTCATAAACAAGATTTACATTTACAGATAAATATTTAAACACGGTGTCAATAAAATCACTCAGATGTACCCTAAATGATATAAGTACTACACGCAAATTATTACTTGCAGTGGAACATGAAAAATCAAGTAAATACAAACAACTCGCTAGCAAATGTTGATGAAGTAAAATTGCCTTGTTACGACCATGCAATGCATGTGTCATTCATGTTATACATGAATCATATAATAGCTCCTTCAGTACACAATACACATCACATCTAAACACACTAAATCAATCACCTTATTTGGAAAAATAAGTAATATACTAACGTGGTCGGAGCTCCACTTGCTGCCGCTCTGAGCAAGGTTGACGTAGTGAAAGTGAGTCTTGCGCCCACACGTCGTACCGCACTGCACAGCAACTGTCCAACCACCTGTTATGTAATATTTAGCCTCGTGACTAGTTGTATCACAGAAATGTAGTGCTACAGGATAATACAACTACATTTTATATACATGGCTGCACCGCACAGCACCTGTCCAACCACCTATTATGTAATATTTAGCCCCGTGACCTGTTGTCTCACAGAAATGCGGTGCTACAGGATAACATAACATGAAAAGAATCTATGAAACAGACCGTAAAGACTTATAATGACTGAAATGCAGAATACCGAAAGTAAAATGCAGAATACGTGGCAGAATACCGAAGTGCCCCATGGACCTTACATGGCCGAGACACGAACCCCAGGAGGAGATACTCAAGGGTAGAAATAGCGCGGACTCCATGCAAGACGGGCGCACCTGTGTCTCCCGCACGCCTCGCTCGCGCTTAGGTAGCTCACGCTATCAGTCACAGCGGACTATATTCCTGCCGGACCACCCTCGATGCTCTGGGGAGATTGACGCTATAGTCAGGGTGTGTATCGCGACGGCACGAGCATTTTGCGGTGGTGACAAGGCGGCGATGCTTGTTCTTCTCCCACAGATTTTTTAGAAGAATGGGCTTCCGCGCATTGTCATCCCGCAGTGCTTTGCCCGCGATACTCACACTGCCCCTCGTCAGGAGCGTCGTGCCCCCAAGCTGCAGCCTCCTAGACCCCGCCCAACACCGCGGATCAGGCTCCAGCTCGATGCTTCCCTAAACCGAGCATCTGCTGCCACCGCCACTACCGTTGTTGCACCGCCCACCGAGACAGCCCAGCCAGCTCCTACGGTTGATTCCCTCTGCTCGCCGTCAGCAGCCGAGGAAAGGGCTCCTTCTCCCGTCCCCTCCACTGACAGGGAAGAAGTGGACCTCCCGCCCTCGACTCCTCCACCTGCTGTTGATGGCGAGCCGAGGAGAAAGAAGAAAAAGAGGAAAGGGAAGAAAGGCGGGTCTCCACCACCGGTTGAGATGGAGACAGACCATCCCACGTCTCCTCCACCATCTCCACCGCCTGCCTCCACCACCACCGCTCCTCCACCTCCACCGCCTGCCTCCACCACTGCTGATCGCCGTCAGGAAGTCTTGGCCCGACTCTCTCCACTGAGAGAGGAAACTCGCGCCCATCTCGAGTCTCTCTCAGTGGATCAGATCTTTGAACAGCAAGATCGATACCATCAGGCCAATTTCTCTGACGTGACGGACTCCCTCTACCGCCTCCACGTACGCTGTCAGCAGTTTCACGACCGCCACGCCGAGTGTCTGCTTGTGACGAGCGAGAGCCACGCCGACGATGTGGCCATTTTAGACTACGTCGTCCGCGCTATATTAAAACATCACGGTCAACACTAGCTGAAGCTAGTTCACCTGCCTCCCATCTGCAGTTCACCCACTACGGGCTCTCCACCCTGAGCCCGTGCCACACCCGTGTGGCAAATCTTATCATCATCATCATCATCAGCTCTCGCCCCGGAGTGGCTGGAGTTACCCTCCAGGCACTGCACTGGTATATATTTGTCCGGGGGATGGGCTCTGCCCCTCCCCCCCCACGCCAACGTCCTCTGTCGCCACACAGAGGACGCCCCCTTGTTATTATGGGGGGATGGGTTCTGCC
>JAGKTI010002141.1:33152-44303 GCA_018397915.1 Birgus latro
GGTGGCTGGAGTTACCCTCCAGCCACTGCACTGGTATATATTTGTCCGGGGGATGGGCTCTGCCCCCCCCCTTCCACGCCAGCGTCCTCTGTCGCCATGCAGAGGACGCCCCCTTGTTATTATGGGGGGATGGGCTCTGCCCCCCCCCACTCCAGCGTCCTCTGTCGCCATGCAGAGGATGCCCCCTTGTTTATTTACTGCCATCCTCTGACGGGCTCTCCACCCCGAGCCCGTGCCACACCAGTGTGGCGAATCTTAAAAAAAAAAAAAAAAAAGCTCTCGCCAGGTTCGGGGTGGGGTATTTCAATAGCTCCATATAGCCAGCAGGAGACGGCCACTGGGACCTCAGCAGCTGATTCCCTCCCTCAAACCATACCGGGTGACGGCCACAAGCCGCACACGGGGAGGAGACGGACACAGACTCCGTGCAAGTCAGTCACGGCAGACTACATCCCTGCCGGACCAGCTCTCGCCAGGTTCGGGGTGGGGTATTTCATTAGTTCCATATAGCCAGCAGGAGACGGCCACTAGAAGCTCAGCAGCTGATTCCCTTCCTCAAACCATACCGGGTGACGGCCACAAGCTGCACACGAGGAGGAGATGGCCATAAGCTGCTCCTTGATATAACCCTAGAAAAAGGGGAACAGGTGACAGCCATAAGACACACCTAGGAGACTGCCATAAGACGCTCCCAATGAAACCCCCCAAATAAGGGGAACAGGTGATGGCCACAAGCCGCACCCCGGAAGTAGTGATGGCCACAAGCCGCACCCCGTGAGTAACGATGGCCGCAAGCCGCACCCCGGGAGTAGCGATGGCCACAAGCCGCACCCCGGGAGTAGCGATGGCCACAAGCCGCACCCCAGGAATAGCAATGGCCACAAGCTGCACCCCGGGAGTAGCGATGGCCACAAGCCGCGCCTCTGTCAGGAGGGACCCCTCACTGGTGACAGCCACAAGCTGCACCTTCAGGAGAGTGACGGCCACAAACTGCTCCCCTGCAGGCCCTCCTTGAAGTAGGACATCAGTGATGGCCGCAAGCCACACTCGGGGTGTAGTCCTTGTGGGGCACGATGCCTTTGAGCAAGTGACAGCCACAAGCTGCATTCTGCCCACCGGTAGCCAGGGGCATGAGCCCTCAGTGACGGCCACAAGCAGCACAGGGGAGGAGATGGCCACAAGCCGCTCCGCCTATCATGCCCTAGGGGACTCGGCGACAGCCACAAGCCGTGCTGGGGAGGGAATGGTTATGTGCCCCCCCTCGCCCCCTACCCTAGTGCCTTCCCCACCTGAGGATTTCCCAGGTCTTCTAGAGTCCACCTGTAGCGGCTCAGGTATCCATCCCCCTTTTCCTAACAGGGACACCCTCTGGCTAGAACAACAGCTGGAGGAGACCTGACAAGGTCCTCTAATACCTCGGGTCCTAGCCCTCCAGCTCGCCCCTTGGCAGTCCCAATCCCTGCCGGGCTATTCATCATCGAGCTGCCGCAGTTCACCCCTGACGGAGGCTCAACAAAGAGACCGCAGCCCCCAGACCAGCCGAGATGTCCCCAAAACCCCAGGGAGTGACCTCCCCAGCCCCACCCGATGACCTCCAGCCCGGTAGAGTGGGCGCAGACAAGTGCGCCTGCTCTCCTTGTTCAGGCTCAGCCCCTAGGCCTGACCCCCCGGGCCCCTCTGGAAGGGCGCCCACAACACGCCGCCCTCAGACCACTTCCGGGCGAGACAACCATGGCCCGGCCTCCTGATGAGGCCCCAGATGAGCACCAGCAGCCCAGCCTCCTGACGAGGGCCCCTCTGAATGCCCCTGACGACCAGCGGCCTTCTGATGCAGGCCACCTTTCTGTGCCCTCTGCTACTGCGGGGCCTCACACTACAGCAAGCCCTGGCTACACCTACCTGTCACAGAGTCCTCCGGCCTTGTCTTATTTAATTTTGTTTCATTTTTCAAGGCTCCAACATGCTTGCATGCGTCGGCCTTGGTCACCTAATGGCGGCTCTCCATTCTGCTTGATCTTTGGCAGCCTCCCTGTTCAGTCCCTTAACCCTTAGGTCACACTTAATGACCTTGTCCCATGTCTTTCTCGGTCTACCCCTCCCAACCCCTCCCCCAATATTAACACGTCTCACCCTCTGCACCCAATTATCATCCCCCATCCTCTCCACATGTCCAAACCACCTCAGCCTACCTCTCCTCATCACAACACCAGTACACTCCAGTCCCATCCTACCTCTCAACTCTTCCATCGTAAACCCAGCCCCCCCCAGGCCTTGCACGCAGGGACGCACTGCACATCCACCTAATCATTGTCATTTCTGTACGTTTAAGCCTGCGAATATCCTCTTCCTTTACTGCCCAGGTCTCACTACCACACAGCATCAAACTCCTAACACATGCTGCATACAAAGACCCCTTAGCACGTAAGGAGAGTCCTCTCAATGTCAGGAGAGAAAACAACTCCCTGAACTTCTTCCAACCACTTCTCACCCTAGCAACCGAGCTAACTCCAGCCCCACCTCCGGCACATAACATGTCTCTCAAATAACAAAACTCTTCCACACACTCAAGAGACTCACAAGCAACTTCAATCCTTTCACGCCTAACAATCTCCACCTGCTCTCCCTGACATGCCACACACATAAAATCAGCATTATCTCGCAGTCTACCTCTAATACCACTACATCTCTTGTGCACCCATTTATCACAAACACTGCACAAGATGGAATTGCTACCCACACCTTTGTGGCAAACTGCACTTGGCCACTCTCCCTCTCCTCTGATTGTACCGCCACCAACTCTGGATATCATCACTTTCGTTTTATCTGCATTTACCCTTAAGCCCTTGTGCCCCATACCATCTCTCCACTTCTTAAATCTTTCCTCCACCTCCTTTTCATTCTCTGCAATCAACACCAAAACGTCAGCATACAACATCTCCCACGGGAGCCCATCTCTGAAGTCACGTGAGAGGGCTTCAAGTATCATGATAAACAACAAGGGACTCAAAACTGACCCCTGATGCACACCAACATTCACGGAAAACTCATCACTCAAAACTCCATTCACTCCTACCTGGATGCGAGCACCCACGTACATGGCCATAAGTTCCTAACCAGCCACTCTTCCAATCCTAGCTTTCTCATTGCCCACTTCACCACCTCTCTGGGGACTCTGTCAATGGTCTTTTCCAAATCAACAAAAACAAAATACAATTCCCTTTTCTTTCTGATACATTTTTCCTGAAGCTGTTGAACAATGAATATGGCATCAGTGGTCCCTTTGCCTGGCATAAACTCAAACTGCATCTCATCAATATTCACTCTTTCTCTAATCATACCTTCTAGAACTCTCTCCATTACTTTCATTATCTGATCTAAGAGCATTATACCTCTGTAATTTCCCCTTGCCAGGGCATCACCCTTCCCATTGTACACATTTACAATTACACTCTTCAGCCAATCATCTGGGACAACACACTCATATATAATCATATTTATTAGGTCAGTGACTAATCTCACCCCAATATCTCCTGAGGCCTTCAACATTTCGGCAGTCAACCCAGACACACCTGCCGCCTTCCCCACCCGCATCCTGCCTACTGCCTCACTCACAGTAGCAGCGTCAATCAAAGGCCAAGGACCAAATACTGGATCTGCTGGCTCCAAATCTTCCCTATCACAAACTCCTCATTCAACAACCGGCTATAATGCTCTCTCCATGCATCTTTAATATCACCACTGTTCACCACTACCCTTCCTTCATCATTCTTCACACACTGCTCGCCTACAATATCCCGATTATCCCTCTTCACCTGATTTGCCACCCTAAAAATCGTATTTTTCCTTTCCCTATGATTTAGATTATCAAGTAAAAGTCTCTGTGACTCAGACTTCGCCCTGTATACCTCTCTTCTAGCCCTACCCTTGGCAGCCAAGTACTCCTCCCTGTTACCACCCTTCTTCCATTCCTGGAAAAGCCTTCTTTTCTCCTTAACTGCGGCTTCTACATCCTCATCCCACCACCAAGTTCTTTATGTCTTGGTGGGCCTCTTGTCCAACTGCATATTGCATCGGTAACTCTCAAGAGGTTGTTCTTAAGGGCTCTATACTGTTCATTAACGCCTCTAACTACGGCTCCCTGTTCAGCCACCACTCTCCTCATCTCACTATAAAAGGCATCCCTTACTGATTGGTTTCCCAGCTTCATATTTTCCTCCTAGGTACATATGTCCTCCTTCTCATCATTCGTTCTTTAAGCACCATGTCACAAATCAACAGTTTGTGCTGCTGCACACACTCCTCGCTTCCTATAACTTTAACATCCCTCACTGACCTCCTATCAACCCTCCTGACCAAAAAATAATCTTTCTGACTGCTATTTCCCCCGGACTCGTACGTAATCAACTGACTCATTCTTTTTCTAAAATGTGTGTTGCACACAATCATGTCCATAGCCTCCCCAGACTCGAGTATTCTTTCCCCTTCCGCATTCCTCACACCATATGCACATCCTCCATGGACTCCTTCATAACCTTGAGCTGCTTCACCCACATGACCATTTAAATCCTCTCCCAGAACCATTACCACATCATCGCTCATACCACCTACTACACGTATTAAATCATCCCGAAATCTATCCTTCTCTGTGTCATCCAATCCTGCCTGTGGAGCATATGCCGATATAATTGCAATCATTTTCCTGCCGATCAAAGTTTCACTACTAATATCCTATCACTTACTCTCATAACATTCATAATATATTCCACCCATTTCTCCGCAACCAACACACCCACACCCCCGTATCCGTCAGTTCCCCCCTGCCAAAACAACTTATAGCAGCAATCCTTCCCAACAATCTTTCTGGCTGATACACCCCTGTACCGGACTTCCTGCAAACATGCCACATCCACCCACCTCCTACTGAATGCCTCAACAACTTCCTCCGCTCTTCCCCTCAAACATCCCACAGTCCACGAACCCACTCTGAACCCCCTGGGTGATTTACTGTCCTCAGGCTTGCGTTGGTGCTTGTTTTTGTAGTTCATAGTCGGTAAGATAAAGGGGGGGTAAACATTCCACAGGCCTCACCCATTGCACAGTCCTAGGTCCAGGCAATGGATCTGGGACCCCTAGCCCACCAGCTTACCAGTGGCTGTGGTAATGGCCTCGGGGCACCCTGCCAGGACAGCTGCAGGGACACCCTCCAAGCACGCCTTGGCACTGCAACTGTCCTGCCATTGTACACCCACAGATAGGGCAGCCTCCTGGGGCACTACTCCCAGGTTCGGGCCCCCCTCTATTGGGCGGAAGCGGCAGCCTGGGAACCGCAATGCCCTGTACCCTCTAGCACAGGTTCGAGCCTCATCTCGCCCCGGACCCATGATCTATGCCGGTGGAACCCCCATCATGCCTCCCCCCGAAAGTCCGCCACTAGGTAGCGGGGACAAAGTTTTCTGGCCACATGCCCTTGCTGGCGTCATCCCCTGTAACGTAGTTGGATACGTTGTGTGCTATGTGAAGCCCTGAGTTTTTATGCCCTGTTCCCTTTAGTTGCCTTAAGAAACCCAACCCCGTCTAAAAAGAGGACCCCGCTCTAGGCTCCGTGTGTAAGGAATGAGAAGTCGTACCCTTTCACACGCTGCATAACAGTGACGTTATTTAAAGTTTAGTCGTGATGAAAATGGGAAAAATGAGACTGACTAGACATATGTATGAAAGTGAAGTGGAGGAAGAGAGGAGCGAGGAGGAGAGATAATATGAGGGGAATGAGTTGGAGGGATGTCAGACAAATGGCAAAGGACAGGGCGACGTGTGACTTGTTTTGGCCACTCATGCGATGAAGGCGTCAGGCAATAGCTCGATATATGCCGTAGATTTACAGTAGGCCTGTGCTCTACCCTGTGTTCATTCATAGGCATAAATATGACAAAAGTCGATAGGCAAAAATCTAACCTTTCTTCAGTTGCTAGCAAGAGAATTGGAGGTCGCAGAATCATCTCTCCTCAGATCTTGAACCCGTAGTGTTTATCAGATTGGGACCCTTATGCAGTTCGTGTATTGGCAGATTTTCACTGGATAAAGGTGAAACTTGTTCCTTCTTCTCTCCATTTAGTACTTTTGTCTCATAATGGTTGCTGTTACCAGTTTTCGTCTCTCTCTCTCTACGTGGCAACATTAACAGCATGATAACTTCCTCTTCTCATCAGTGCTCTAGCATACTTTGCCTATCTCTGGGCTCTGGCATGCTATCAAAGCCGTCAGTATAGCATAGGCTTACTTATATCTACAATCTAGTGTACTCATAATATTTCTACTCTCTCCAGACGATTTTATGCAGCTTAGGAGAGACTTCAGTGTGGGGAATTTACATGTTACCTTCATCCCTTCTTCGCATCCCTACACAGCAAATAGTCGTCTGGTAGACCAAGAATATAACAAGATATGTTACTGTAGTAGAGAGTGTACACCTTTTAACTACAGCAACGTATAATTATTGGCCTATACCTCCTTCACCCTAACTTGGCTCAAACTTTCGTCTTCTTGTAGCTTATTTTATGTAACTCAGTGACAGACAAGGACTGTGTTACGGCTCTAAATCCTTTTGACACCAATTCTTTGTGCCTAGCATCATACCTTAACTGGATCCAGATTTCCGTCCTTTTGTAGCTGAAATGTACACCACCAAAACTCCACCCCCAGATACGACAGCCACCCCAGGAGGAGACAACAGAGGGGTGAATACAGTGAGCGCCAGCTCAGCGCGAGAAGGGACCACCTGTACCTATCCGCTACGCCCCTCTTGCGCTCAGGTGCCCCACTGGCAAGGTATCAGTTCCGGCACACATCACCCCCGCCGGACCAAAAAAAAAAAAAAAAAAAAAAGCCCTCAACAGGATAGCCAGCAGGTTGGTTGGTTGGTGAGATTTTCCTCCCGTAGGAAGACCGGGCTCAGGGTGGAGAGCCCGTCAGAGGATGGCAGTAAACAGGGGGGCGTCCTCTGCATGGCAGCAGAGGACGCTGGTGTTGGGGGGGGGGCAGGGCAGGGCGAGAGAGCAGAGTGGTCGCGGCGCCAATGGTCGGGCGTCGACGAGCTGCAGTAGTGCCGCCCCGACGATGCCCCCGCTCGCCCAGCTCCCCAGCAGCAGGTGGAGGCCCAGGGGGGAAGGCCCGTCGCAGTGGTTGGAGGGTTAGCCCCGGTCCTGGTGGAAGAGGGAGGGTATAGTGGTGACCCTCAACCTCCTGGTGGCGGACAGGGCTGCTCCGTAAAGCAACAGGCCCATCCCCCCCAGCGGAAAAACTACTGCAGGGAGCTGGTCCCACCGAGAGCAGCGGTGGAGGTGTTGCCTCGGTGAGAGGTGGGCTGCGAGTCGAGTGTTAATGAGTTGTTGTTGTGAATATTCGCCCCAACTTGTGGGGACACGGGCAAACAAAGAGCCCGTCAGAGGGTGCGCAAAAGCGCACTGCAGAAACTTAAGAAAAACGGGGCACCAGCAGGCAGACAGAATGACGAGGAAGGCAGCAAAGGCAGGGAAGAAGACGAGGGCTGGCGGAACGATCGTGTGGCCGGCTGCACAGGTCGAAGATCGAGGAGGACAGGGCGGGACGGGCAGCAGGATGGACGACGTGGTGCCGATCGAGGAGGCGCCGACAGCTGCAGATCGATGAACCCGCCCCGACGTTGCCCTCAACCCCCTTGCCCTGGATGGTGTAGGACTAAGGACTCGCCCAGCTCCCCAGCAGCAGACGGAAAGCCATGAGGGATGGCCCAGTCACGGTCAACGGCGAGGGAAAAGCCCCGATCCGGGAGGAGGGAGAATAGTCGGTCTCGACCTCCAGGTCGGCTGGATCAAGGCCACATCCTCAGGGTGGATAGACCAGACCAAACCCCCTCGGCTGGTGGAGAGCTGCCGGAGAACTGGTCCCGCCGCGGGTTGAGTGGAGGTCCTCACACGACGGGAGATGGGCTGCGAGTCCAAAGCCAGCAGGGGTAAGGCACCCGCCACTCAAGCACTTCTTCCCTCCCTCACTCATACCGGGCAACGGCTACCAGCCAGGCAAGAGGAGAGACGGCCTCCTGCCACTCTCGAGACAAACCCTCATGGGAAGAGGGAAAGGCGACGGCCTCCAGCTGCACCTCCGGATCGGTGATGGCCTCCTGCCGAGCCCTCGGCTTCAGTTCCCACCACCCGGCGATGGCCTCCTGCCACGTCAGTAAGGAGACGACGGCCATCTGCCGCATACTCTCTACAGCCAAAGACATTGGTGACGGCCTACCACACCTCGGCGATGGCCTCCAGCCACGCTTGCATCCCTGTGATGGCCTCCTGCCGCACGAAGGGTGTAGTCTTCGCGGGACACAGCTCGGGACTTGCGACGGCCTCCTGCTGCACTATGCCCACCGACAGCTAGGGGCGCAAAACCTCCATGACAGCCTCCTGCTGCATGAAGGAGGAGATGGCCACCAGCCGCTCCATTCACCATGCCCTAGGGGACCTAGCGACGGCCTCCTGCCGTGCCAGGGAGGGAACGGCTATGTGGTGCCCCTCGCCCCCTACCCCAGTGCCTTCCCCTCCTGAGGATTTCCTCTGCTCCCCCAGCTCCGGCTTTGGTTGCACAGGTTTCCTCCCTTCTTCCCTACAGGAGAATGTTGGACCAGAGGAGCAGCTTGAGCAGTGTTGGAGAGGCCCCCTGAGACCTGGGGTCCACGTCCTTCAGCCAGGTCCCCGGCAGACATCGATTCTGACGACCTCTTTGACGACGGGACGCCACAGCATACTACTGACAGAGGCCCTACCGAGACGAGGCCGCAGGACCCGGACCCTCCGAGACGTTCCCTGAACCCCGGGGCGTGACCTATCCCTCCCAGTCCGACAATGCCCTGCCTGGCAGAGTGGGCACCGACAGGAGCGTCTGGTCTCCCTGTTCGGGCCGAGCCCTTTGGCCCCCCTCCCTCAGGCCTCCAGAGACGGGCGCCCGCAACACACCGCCCCTCAGACAATCCCGGACGACCCAGCCCCATCAGGCCTCCTGACAAAGGCCTCAGCTATGATGCAGCAGTGACAGGCCTCCTGAAAGAGGCCCCTCCACGATCCAGCGGTAGCCGGCCTCCCGGTGCGGCACCCCAGACGACCCGGTAGCTGCCCGGCCTCCTGACAAAGGCCCCCTGTCGCCCTCCCGGCCGCCGGTCCCTCTCCTGACGGAGGTCTTCGCCTGGGGCCGCCCCCTGCACCCCGGCCATCCCTGGAAGTACCATGGCTACCTCACCTACCTCAGAGTCCTCCAGCCCTTCCATTGTACCAATCTATTTCTTGTACTAGTGTGCCACTGTTCCTATTGCTCTTGTGTATGAATTAAGGTAATATACGTGCAAGGTTTGTTGCTAAGTGTTTTTTTATGTCCTGTTCCTCTTAGTTGCCTTATATTCCCAGCCCGGTCTAGAAAGGGGACCCCGCTCTAAGCACCGTGTCTAAGGAGCGAGAAGTCGATCTTAAAACATGCTGCATAACAGTAGCTTATTTCATGTAGCTTAGTGTCAGAAAAAGATGATGCTACGGCTCTCAACCCTTTTTATACCAGTTCTTCGTGACTAGCATCATATTTACCTGGTTATCTAAGCCCAGCACTGAAGATGGAGAGCCGGCAACTTTATGTAAAGTTAAGGAAACAGAGTATAGCAACCTACTTTAGCGTTATTCTATTGCTACAGCTCAGCGGTTAAGATGGAGATATGACAATTTTAGGCCAAGTTAAAGTGAAAAGGGTATAGTGCCCCGCATTCACACAATTCACCTGGAACCTCACACTCAGATCCGTCGAGCTCCTGCAGATGTCGGCTGTCTTGGTCCATCTCACTTCAATAATACTGTGTTAGTTATATGGACCGATCTAGGGACTCCTCAAATGGCGACCCTTTCAGTTTTACGTACAAGGTGGTTCATAAACAGCACTCCATGAGATACTCGCCTCCTTACTCCCCAAGAGGAGGATGGTGGCCTGCAGGAGAGAATTTTCTTCGAACAGTAGGAAATAGATGGTCTTCGTTAACCCATTCAGTGCAAGAGACCTTCAGTTGAGTAAAATCGCGTGGCAGGAGAAAGACCAAACTCACCGAGTTGAGATTTCTTCCAACCATTTCTCTGTCTTTTGTACCCTGTTGAAATTATATTCAACCACTACAGCTGTACTTAACATAGGTAAATTAACTTTCAGATACCGGACAATAAACAAACCTAAGATTAAAGACAAAAGGAAAAAAGGAAAGCACCACATCTGTACTTACGTGAAGCTCCATTTGTTTCGGTTTCTAGTGTTCAGCTTAAAGTACAAATATATGAAACAAATTTCTTTTCTTCGGCTACACTCCACACTCACAACCATTCGCCTGGTCTACATCTTACACAACACCTGCTCCCATACCCATAGAAGGTTCCACTTCATCTTTTCCACTCCAGATTAAAGAAAAGCTTACAAGAGGCACTAAACAGGCGGAAAAAATACAACGGTTCATAAACATTAATCATTAACATGGCTTAAATTCTCTGAGATGGTTATGGGAAAGGAAAATGTCTAGGTTTATAGAGAAATTTTGTATACTTTTTTCATACGTCCGGCAACCCCGCGAGGCCAAGCTGATTATGTGATAACAGTACTCGGCCTTCAGGAAGCTGTTTGCCGCATAGTATCGATGGGTTTTCGGCACCGATAGATAAACCTCTTTAAGTCGCTGATGTATATTATCATATTTGTTATTTTCAGAAGATTTTATTAAACTTCTGGTAAATCTATCGAACTGGAGGGGCTAGAAATAGCCCTAGGGAACTCTTCTTAACTTAACTCTGTTCAGTTCAGTTAGGCACAAATTACCTCTCTCCAGTACTGAATTCTACGAATATATTAACACTAGAATATGGTGCTAGGCACGAAAAACTGCTGTAGAAAGAAAGCAGGGCCGTAGTACTCTTATTCTGACACTAAACTACTGGATATAAGCTGCACAGACAAAAAAAAAAAAAAAAAAATGAAATAACTGCCAAGCTAAGGTAAACGAACTACACAAAACTGTAAATGTACGTCATCGTACGACGAGAGAGAGAGAGAGAGAGAGAGAGAGAGAGAGAGACCCCAACAGACAGCTTGGCGCCAGGTGATGTT
>JAGKTI010002141.1:59181-71262 GCA_018397915.1 Birgus latro
ACCACACCTCCACACAACCACACCACCACACCAGAACACCACCACACTAACACACCACCACATTACCATATCACCACACCATCACACTCCACTCCTAATTTAATGCTGCCTTCTTCAGTTGCCTTTATCATTCTTTTTTGTGTGTTCCTTCTTTTCTTCCTATTTCTCTCACCCGTCTTGTGTTTTTTTGTTACTCTTCTTTCCACTTCAGGTAACTCTGCACCACATGACAAGCCTAATGTTTTTCTGTAAACCAAGAAACCGTTTACAGCACTATTTGGTAACCATATAATGTGGAGCCTTCCATGGTTCCCTTGTTTATTGGATGAAGAGGAGCAAATGCGGCGTTCATCCAGGATCCACGCCTCCACACTCCTCCCCGCGCCTCGCTGTGGCGAAATGCTTTCTCCGCAAGGGATCATCGGTCCACTGCGTACGACGGCCCTGTAGGGATGCTTGCTTTCCTGTGGTTGATGGGTCTGCTCGGCCAGGTAGACGAGGTTACTCCACAACAGCAACCACACTAGTACACTACCACACCACCGCACTACAAAACCACCACACCATACAGCACCACCACAACAGTCTTGTACTGTACCATTAGTTTTTATATTTTTAGCCTAATTTTCACTCTCGTCCATGATGTAACGAGAGAGAGAGAGAGAGAGAGAGAGAGAGAGAGAGAGAGAGAGAGAGAGAGAGAGAGAGAGAAACTGGTTGGCACTGGATCGTACTAGAATTATATAGTGTAAATTTTGTCTGTCTGTCTCTCTCTCTCTCTCGCACACACACAACACACACACACACACACAGCACAGTGCCTCTTTGACTCTTTCCCACCACACCAGGTCCATTTGAGCGCCGCTATTGTAGTTATGTAATCCCTTTCTTTCGTAGACCTAGGAAGCTCCATTGCACCTGTTTTGGGCGACTTAACTACGTAACGCATCTACTTTAGAGATTTTTTCTGCTAATTAGACCTCAATATTCCTTCTATGTTCTTGATGTTAATGCGATGTGGATACCAAAGATGGAAATGTTAAGATATACATCTAAGAAGCAGCGATTAGAAACACCCTCTGGCACCTACAATAAAGCTGGAATTTCGAATGCTTTGCTAACTATAGGTCTTTCACATTAACTTGGCCCAGATATTCGTTCTTTTATAGTTTACTTCATGGGCAAAAAAAGACAGTGGTACGGATCTAATTCTTTCCCATAGCACTTCTACATGATTAGCATCGCTTTAATCTAGTATTACAACTTAGCATTCAAGATGGAGAGATGGCAATTTTAGGTCAGTTTAGAGTAAAAGTAGTATGGGAATGGAAATGTGGCTCAATTTCCCTAGATATGGTAATAGTTATCCCCAACCCACCTACCCTTATTTTTTTTTTTTTTCCACTACACACTGATTCTACACACGTGACACCCTGCCTGCCTATCTGCTACTCTCCCTGTCTGTTACTCTTCCTGCCTACCACTTTCCCTGCCTGTCAACCTCCATACCACTATCCCTGTCTCCCACCCTGCCTGTAACCCAACCCGTGAGGCAGGCAAATGGGTGTCGAGGCAGATGTGGTGGCGGGTGAGGCGGGGTAAACAGAGGGCCAGGAAGAAAGCAAACAGCAGAGCGGGCTGTCTGTCGCCATCTTGTTGCTGACAGCTGCTCCTCTCTCGCGCTTCTTGGGGGACACCATTGTAAACACCACTGCCCTGCCTCACCTCTACCTCACCCACCTCTTCCTTACCCTCTCTCACCTATCCACCTTTCGTGCCTTGCCCCACCGTCTCTTGCCTTATCCTGCCGTCTCCCGTCTTACTCTGCCGTTTTCTGCCTCATCCACCCTTCCTGACTTACTCTTCCTCACTCTCCCCACTCTTCCTGCCTTACCCTACCGTCGCCTTTCCTATCCTCCTTTACCCACTCACCCCTCCTGCCCCAACCTACCTTTTCCTGCCTAACTCCTTTGCCTTACCTTCGTGTCTCTGCTGCCTTACCCACCTCTTTTACCTCACCTCTACCCTTTTTCACCTTCTTGCCTCTTCTATCTCGTCTCCTTTCCTGACTTACCAATGCTTTGTGCTTTATCTTACTTCAGTCCCACACCCATCTCATGTCTTTTGCCTCACCCCACTTGCTCATGTTGCTGCACTTCTGCCCTACCTCTGCTTCGCTTCCCTGCACTGTCTCACCCTACATATCCTTCCTTATCTCCATACTCTGCCTCATCTCTCTTCTGTCTCGCCCCACTGCCCTGCCTCACTCAGCACCTGCCTCCCCTCTGCGTTTTGCATCTCTGCCTCACTTCTCTCTTCCCTCACCCTGCCTCCTGCCTGCCTGACCTTTCTGCTTAATTTCCTTCTTGTGCCTCACCCCTCTGCTTTGCATCTATCCTCTGTCTTCCTGCTCTCTCTCTCTCTCTCTCTCTCTCTTCCTTTTTTCTCTTATCCTCTCTTTCCCCTTTTCTTCATCTCCCTCTGTCACATCCTCTTTCCATCAGTTCTAACTCCTTTCTCTCTTTATTCAGCTTCTTATCCTTTTCTTCTCTTTACTTTCTGTTTCTCCTCTCCTCCTCCTCTTTTCATCTTTCATCGTCTCCTCCTTTCGTTCGTTCCTTCCTTCTCTCTCTTCCTCCGTGCATCATACACCCTTCCTCTCCATTTCTCCCAGCTCCTAAAACTCCCCCCAAATCCGGAGGAAAAATGGAGAGAAAAAGAAACGAAACTTCCTTAAAAAAAAAAAAAAGTCGCCACCTGCGCGAGATGGGTTGCGCGGGAACCAGATGTAAACAAAGTGGGCAGCTGGACCATCTCGCCCCCCTGACCTGGTGCTCTCTTGCCCTCCTTCGGAAAAATGACTGTCCTTTTAACCTGTGTGTCTGCCTTTCTGCTGTTTGTCTGTCTTTCTGCGTGTCTTTGCCCTCCGTCTGTCTGCCATTCGACCTGTCGTGTTATACACTGTCTACTGTCTGTTGACGTCTGTTTTTCTATCAAGTTGTTGATCAGTCATAACTTTTCTACGTTTTGTTTGATTTTTGTGTGATTAATTCTCTCCCCTCCTCCATCTTACTCTCTGTCTGTCTCTCAGTCTGTCTCTCTCTCATTAGTAATCGCCAATATATCTTACATCAAACAATAAAATCATCGAGCCCTGAAGACGAACCCTACCCTATTCTTACCTAAGATTAAAAGAGGGACCTTGATTGCAAAATGGCGTAAATTTCGTAATATGGGGAAAAGTTTCGGCGTTCTCCTTGTCAGATAAACACGCATATTTCTTCGCCAATGTGTTGCAAATACCACCAAAACGAACTTATTAATATCCATTTACTCTGACATGACAAGAATCACAAACCCCTTTCAGCTCGGATGATGTCCAGGTATAGTCAGAAAGGAGAATCAAGTAAATTAGTAACCAAGGAGACTCATCCCTATCTCATTACAAAGTTTCACCAAGCATCATGCAGCCAAGGCTTAGTATTTAAGTTATTGTAGTGGCCCAAGTCTGTCAGGTGAAATCAAACCAACTACAAGTATAGTACTTTATAAAGAAAAAAAAAAAAAAAAAAAAAATCCACGGTGGGAGCGAATAATTCTCCCACGCACCAGAGGCTAGATTCACAAAAGTCACTTGCGATTAAAGTCGTGTCATAACTGGGATTTATTTTTCTAGGACGGGCAAGGAAAAAGAAAGTGCATCCTCGCCCCTTGTCTAAAGTTCTTCTCTGTGACAGGGAATCGATTGTAAATGTGTTTGAGATTTCCATGCATTTTTTTTTTCTTAATGCAGGGAAGAAGGAACCACAGGCCAGGAAGAATGGGTAAGTGAGGCAGGGTAAGCCAGGCGGGGTGGATTAGGCAGGAAACGATAGAGTAAGGCAAGAAACGGTGGGATAAGGCACGAAGGGTGGATAGATGAGATAGGGTAAGGCGTAAAGGGTGGGTGGATGAGGCAGGGGTAAGGCAGGGCAGTATTTTCAATGACTGGAGATTTCGTAACGTCTCTTCTTGAGCAAGTTATTCTGTAAGGGGGATGATGAGAGAGTTGAGGGACATGTGTATGGCCAGGCAGCCTCGCCTCCACGTGAAGGCGTCCCTCTCCAGATCGTCAGAGAGAGAGAGAGAGAGAGAGAGAGAGAGAGAGAGAGAGAGAGAGAGAGAGAGAGAGAGAGAGAGAGAGAGAGAGAGAGAGAGGGAGGAGTTAAACCAGGTACAGAAATTACAAGAACTAAGTGTCTACCATAGTCAGGAGGGCAAGACAGACACAGCACAGTGGCGGAAGCTGTGGCCTCCCTGTTTCTTGTACGCTGTCTAGTACGCAGTAACCCCAACACACCTCCCAGCACCTTTTCCTCAGCGATTTATAATGCATATTATATCTCAGCATTTTCTTTCCCGGCATTGATGCGAGCTGTTTCGATATTCAAACTATATAAAATGTGTACAGAAGAAAGTTATGATTTAATATGCATATAATTCGATGAGGAAAAGATGTGAGAGAGCTTTTTATGCCATAGATTGGCCCTCTGATTGATCACCGAGACAGGGAGAGCCAAAGGTGAATGAGTTAACAGGTGAGAGGAATACCTGGAGTAAAACGTGAGGTAACTGTTTATTTATTTATTTTTTTTAACTTTTCGGATTCTCTCTCTCTCCCTCTCTCTCTTCATCACCATACTTCCATTCACCTTTCATCCTCCACCTCTTCCTTCCCCTCCTCTTCTCTTCCTCTTCCTCCTTGCATCCATTCCTCTCGTTTTCTCCATACTTCCTCTCATTTCCTGCACCCTCTCATCCTCACTTTTCCCACACCAACCTCCAGTCCCCCCTCCCCTCCCCTTCTCTATTTACCCCCTCTCTCTCCTCTCTCCTCTCCCCCCTCCCCATCTTCTCCCTCACCCATCCCTCTCCCCTTTCTCTACACCCTCTCCCCCTCTCTCTCCCCCATTCCTTTCCTTTCTCTATCTACACCCTCCTCCCCTCTCCCTCCCCATAACCGTTTCCCTTCCCACTCTCCCTTCCCCTATCTCGCACCCCTCCTTCAATGACAAACCTTTTCGGCAGTCCTGCATTTTCATATACCCCTTCCCATCCTCTCCCTTTCCTTTCCCGCCTCCTCTCCCTTTCCTTTCCCCTTCCTTCTCCTTCCCTCTCCCTCTCCTCTCCCTTCCCTTCTCCATCCCTCCCTTTCCCTGACTCTTTCCTCTCCCATCTCTATTCTTCCCTTTTCCCTCCTTCCCACTCAGTGTGTCCCTCCCATCCTCTTCCATCCCTCCCATTCTCATGTTTCCTCCATCTCTTCCCCGTCTCTCCCAGTCTCTTCCCTTCCTCCTCTCCCCATCCCTTCCCACTCTCTTTACCTTCATCCCTTTCCTTACAGACGCTTCTCTCCCATCCTTTCCCTCCCTATTCCCTCCCCTCCCCTCTCCTCCCCTCCGCTCTCCTCCCTTCTTCCATCTCTCCATTGTTTCTTCCTTCCGTCTCCCTCCTCCCTCTTCCTCTCTCTTTATCCTTCGCTTCCTCCTCCTCTTCTCTCAAAACACCCTCCCCCCAACTCTCCTCCATTTTACAACCCTCTTCTCCATTTCACAACTCTCTCTCTCTCATTTACCCTTTCCTTTGAGGTACAAGACAACCCGTCTTTCCTCTTCTTCCCTTCCATCCCCCTCCCCTTCTCTCTTCTTTTCCATCCTCCCATCCTCCCTCTCTCTTCCCATCCATCCTCCCCCCCACCCCTTCTCCTTCCCCTCCTCCGATGACTCACAGCCTCATTCTATTCATCCATGATCATGAGATGGAGACCGAGTACCAGGTAGCCTTTCAAGTGCCTATGCGAGCGTGTCCATCCCCCCCCCCCCTCTCCCCCCCTCCCTCTCCCTCTCTCTCTCTCTCCCTCTCTCTCTCTCTCTCTTTTCCCTGTGCAGTGTCATATGGCCTTACACTTTTTTTTTTTCATCTCTCTGTCTGGCTGTCATTTTCCAACACACATTTTCCAACATGGCCCGGATTCCTCTCTCTCTCTCTCTCAAGCATTTTCTCACTTGCTCTGACAGTAAAACATACAGATAACACAGATCCTACTAAGTGATCCTGCTTTCATAATTATTCCAGAAGTTTAAGAATATTCAGGAAAATACACACACACACACACACACACACACACACACTGGGAGGGAGGGATACTACGTGACAATGTGTAACCCTGGTGTGTGTGTGTGTGTGTGTGTGTGTGTGTGTGTGTGTGTGTGTGCAGAACAACCAATAATGAGTCATCCTCATTACATATAACACAGGGTCATGTGTGAGTGTGTAGCAGCGGACTAGCTTGTATGGGAGATGGAACGCGCTGTGGGTATGTGAGTGCAGCAGAGAGAGAGAGAGAAAGAGTCCAGTTCCTCGATCTCGCTTCTTTCATAATTAACTTTTATCTCTTCTGTTCCCGAGAATGAGACAGTCCACTTTGCCCACCCAGTAACCTTCAGGAAATTAAAACCAGGGGTCGATTATAATTATAATAATTATTATCATTATTATTGTTGTTGTTGTTGTTGTTGTTGTTTGCGTATTGCACCTTAACCCCTTGAAGCCGGTGACCTCAAACTATTCCCCTAGATTACACGTCAGTTGCATCTTACACCCATGTCCCTCACTCACTGAACCGATGGATAAACAAGGAAAACGCAGTATGCCCAAGGGTCTGACCTGCCCGGGAATTAAACATAAATTTTCCCTTTTGTGCTAACTATAACGCACCCATTTGTTTTTTCTAAATTATAAAGTTAAATTTATATCCATTTATTGTGCAAGCATCATTATATAAATAAATAAACAAATAATGGCGTCACAGTACTATAGGTGTGAGTTGGCTGTGTTGACCAGTGCACCACAACAGTCAACCACAACATAGAAATTAATTAATTAAATAATTTAAAAAATGACAAAGTTCTTGTTATGTTGTCAATAAAACGGTATGCTTAGTCTTGCTGTACGTAAACATAAATCCTGGAATGAAACAAGATGTACCTGTACAATATTTTTTAGTTTTATAATACGCTCGGATTTTCTAGTCTCGCCTTGTGTGTGTGTGTGTGTGTGTGTGTGTGTGTGTGTGTGTGTTAGATCATTCTTGGTGTCCCCTAACGATTTGTCTAATCTGTAGTAGTAGTGGTACCAGCAGCAGTAGTAGTGGTGGAATTAGTAACAGTTGCAACCCCATGGTTTCCCGAACGTGAACCTAATAAACCATAAACATCCATCATTATCATCAACACCACTGCAGTCATATCACCACCACTACCGCTAAAGCCGCCACCACATTTCAATCACCATTACTATCATCAGTGCGACGACCACCACCACAGCCATCGCCACCGCAGTCACAGCCATCGTTATTACTGTCACCACAATTATCACCATCAAAGCAATCATCACCATTACCGCCATCACCTCCTTCACTCGCATCATCAAATCATATTCGTCACTACCACAGCCACCACCATCATCATCACCACCACCTTAGCCACAGCCACCACACTACCACAGTTACCACCACTCAAGGTAACCCTACACTCCCCACGCGTCACACCACACCACAACACTCCCCCCCGCCCCCCACCTCATTCACCTCTTCCCCACTTCCTTTTCCTATCATCTTTCTTCTCCATCATCTTCCTCATCCCTTATCTCCAACCTCAACCATTTTTTCACCTCTTCTTTTCATCTCTCTCCTTTCCATTCTTCACTCTTCTCTTCATTTTCTCTCATCTCATCTCTTCTATACCCTCCTTCCTCTTTTCAGTCCTTTTCTCTCGTGTGTTGGTTAGATCTTTAATGTAGTTAATTTCCTTCTGTTTTCTGTACTTCCTGTATATTCTTATCATCCTCTCCTCTCCTACATCACCATCTCACCCCTCCCTCCTCTTCTCCATCGCCCTCTCCTTACCCTCCTTCTCCTCTTCCCTTTCTTTCCTCCTTCCTCTTCTCCTTGCATATCCATTATAATTTCCTCTCTTGTTTCTTTGCCTCAGCACCTCCATCTTGTCCCCTCCTCACTCTCTCTCCCTTCATCCCTCTCCTTCCCCAACGCTCACCTCTCTTTTCCCACTCACACCCCTGCACCTATCCTCCTCCTCTCCTTTTCTCTCATCTTAGGCAGAAGAAGGATAGTGGACTTAAGAAATATGGTATCTTCAGCCTGTAGTCCGCCAGGTTCACGTTTCAGATGAGCCTGGGAGCACAACAACAACGGTAAATAAAAAGACTGAGCGATGACTTCAAGGACAGTGACCAATTACTTCAAAAATCCAGTAATGTGATCTTCGTGGTCCAAGAAATTTTTCAAACATTGCGTAAGAATTTTATTAGTATCACAAAGGAGTACAAACGAAAGCAAACAACAACAGATCTATTAGTCCTTTCAAGGGTGTTTGTTATGTGGTAGGTAATAACAAACTCAACTAGTCTACGGGTTTAAGTCAAAAGGATAGGGAAGCAGTAAAGACAGGAGAGCAGGAACCATTATCTTATATACGGTTTCCCTTAGATAACTGCAGTCTATCCATTGCCGGACGCCCTAATCCCATAAGGGGTGTCCACAAACAAATCACTACGTCTCCCTGTCCCCTGTCAATTTGGATGCCCTCCTTCCAACTCAAACTCCCCTCCCTCTCTCTCTCTCTCTCTCTCTCTCTCTCTCTCTCTCTCTCTCCCCTCAACCTCATTCACATACACACTTCAAATAAATGTCCCAGTCTCCATCCTCTCCACATGGCCCTGAAATAAGTTAATTGAGTTGTCGAGAATTTCTTAAACAGTCTTGAAGTCTGATGAGGAAAATTTAGTTGACTGTTGGCCGTCTTTAACATTTTGATTTCACCATCATGAAGCAACAGTTGAAAGAACAGAGGACATGGCTACACACAGTTCCTGACGCTGTATTAAACTCACAAACACAAGACTGTTTCCCTGCGAGTGTGTCCGGGAAGCCCGCTGTGAATATATAATTTCAACTCGATCATTTCCACTTTACTTTGCCTCATCTTCCTTTTCCATCTCTTCTCCTCAGACCCAATAAAAAAAAAATAGTTCCATCTCGATCATTTTTCACTTTACATTTCCTCATCTCCCTTTTCCCTCATTTTTCCTTAACCCATACACACAAAATCACTTCCATCTCGATCATTTTCACCTTACAGTACGTTCCCTTATTTCACTTTCCTCCAAAACCACTGAGAACAATGCATCCCGATTACATTTTGCAACACGGGTCATATTACACCTAAAGGGCTGTTAACACTGGACTAACATCATCATCCCTGCTTTATCGTGAAGGCAAGCCACTCTTCAGTCACAGAGAAAGCACAACATAATTCCATCACTCACATCTCCACTTTTCTTCATCAGGTGACGAAGGAGGGATCCGTGAAGGAAAGATAAAATGTCGTAACTGAATCATTATTTTTGTCCACAACTTTATACAAGCAACAATGACACCTCCATTAACTTCATTAAGTAAGCCACTAAGTCACTATGTAAGCACTAGACACTTCTATTTATGGCATCTTTACAGGTGAATGGCCAGTGGAAGATGATAAAAACGCCGAAAGGAAGTAGACAATCATTTTTGTCCGCAACTCTTTGTCACCGTATAAATCAAGCCACCCTAGAAGCCACTAAAGAAGGACAACACAATTCCATCTGCCGCATCTTCACTTTCCCTCATCAGGCGACAAGTGAGGGATCCGTGAAGGGGAGGTGAAAACGCCATTGATGTCAGTCCTCAGGTCGCCTCTTGCCAGGTTCTGCGTCACAGTCCAGGGATCAACTTACAGCCTAATGTAATGTGTGTAAACCTTGTGACACCGTGACGGAGCCTCGTCTCTCTCTCTCTCTCTCACACACACACACACCGTAGATGATTGAATATGTCAGGTTCACTGACACATAATGGTTCAACAGGTTTATGAGCATTCCTCATACACTTGTATACTTTCCACAGACATACACAGCTTCACAGACAAACATAGTTTCACAAGTATCATGTGCATTCTTCAAGTGGACGGGGCTCTTCTCTCTCACCCGATGGATTTTCACACACCGCGACTCATTAAAAGCTACAGAAACGCAGACTCCAAAGGGGCAGACGACTATAGGCTGCACAGACGTCTGAAGCGTCTACAGACGCATGCAATATCTCTCACAGACATACAAATAATCTCACACATTCGCATACATTTACAGACACGCCGAAGGAATTTCTTTTCATCTCTCACTTGACGTTTTCACGCACTCTGATACATCGAACGTGTGTCATGCACACGGACACCAAATTCATAGAAGTGGAAATATCCCACAGATGTATGTGCATTACTCACAGACGTTACAGACATCTCAACTATGGTACGTAAAATCTTCGAGCTAACTAGAACAAAATAATAACATGATCTGCAGCCTGCAGGAGTAAATATTGACTTTATAGTTCATTCATTATTTTTTAAATGCAAATACTTTGTATCAAAAAGGATTATTTTTAAGGTATCGTGTACAAAAGTACGAAACATAGTGTATAGTCTCAGATGAATGGTCAGACTTAACCCCTTAGTTCCCAGAGCTGCTGTGCGAGGGATTTTGCTGGAAGGGTGCTAGGCGCACTCCGCTCCGCCTGTCGGCTCATAGTCGCGAAGCTCATATGTCCCTATACCCGGGGGTTCCCTTCTTTATTAAATTTTGAAAACGCCCAATTCTGTCCCATACTGGGGACACGGGGCGCAAAGAGGTTAAAGATTTGCCACCAGTTCCCTATGTTTTATTATTATTATTATTATTATTATTCTGCAAGAAGAACGAAAGGCATGAGACATTTCTAGAATTTCCCTGTCCTTCCTGAAAGACAAATTAGTTACAACCCGGAATGGAAGTGGGAAGTTTGTTTTGTGAGTCTCAGAGCAGGCCTCTAATGTGTTTATTGTTCAGTGTGTGTGTGTGTGTGTGTGTGTGTGTGTGTGTGTATGTGTGAGTGTGTGTGTGTGTGTGTGTGTGTGTGTGTGTGTGTGTGTGTATGCCACTCCATCCAGCCAACTTCACCCCTCTGCACCCCACCAAACTGCACCCCATACCCCAACACCCAACCTGGTACTTCCGTCACACTGCACCACTTCCTATCTCACACCACCTCAGTCATGTCACACCACACCGCACCCCAACCCTGTCCCCACACCACGCTACCACACCACACCATACCACATCACACCTTACACCACATCGACTACACCATCCCACACCATCACCCCACCCAGTCACTCCATCACACCACACCTCACCTCACACCACCTCAACCACAGCATCCCACTCCACACCCAAAGTCTCTCACACCGTCACACCTCCTCTTCTTTTCTATCCTCCTCCCAAAACACAACGGTAGATTATGTGAAAGAGCATAAAACAGCGATCTTTTCCGTTATCTTGGTAGCCTATGTTTACGATTCTGAGGAGGTAGGTTGTGCGTTCTAAACAGCACGGGGAAAATGTTTGAGTGTGAGTTTTCAAAATTTACCTAAGTGAGTGTCTGGGAGCGGCAGACAAACTGGCAGACAGGCAGATGTATATAGCGACATGCAGGGCGAGAGAGACAGCACGGAGAGACAAGAGGGCAGACAGACAGGCAGACAGAAGTAGGCTACATATGGATAGGAAAGAAGACTGGGACAATACGGAAAATTAGGAATGCTAGTGGACAGGCAGTAGTAAATACAGACAGGAAGGAAGACAGGCAGGTAGACAAGACTGTACGCAGATAAGCAGGTAGGCAGGAAGATAGGCGGGAATACAGGACCATATACGGATAGAGAATAGGGCAGGCAGACAGGCAAACAGGCAGACAGGCAGATGTATACACAAAGGAGCACTAAGACAGGAACAAATAGTGACTGACAGGAAAGCAGACAGACAGATAGAAATATAGTCCAATTAGCAGGTACACAGAGATGAATACAGGTAGGAGAACATGGAGATAGGAAGAGACACAGCTAGGGAGACAGGGATACAGAGAGAGAGAGAGAGAGAGAGAGAGAGAGAGAGAGA